>WUCR03306904.1:0-12303 GCA_009858155.3 Phymanthus crucifer
ATAAAATCGTCTCAAGGCGATGTTTTCCATGGATAGCGAGTTCTGCATTTGGAATTCCGCATTTATCTCTCGATCTAAATATGCGCAGTACGTGTGCGCGCTGACAATAGTGGGCACCGTCCTTAAATTTCTTTCAATAAATATATCTTATAGACAGTTTGATGTGTAGTATGGCTGGATATTTTACGAGTCACGCCGTATTTTGACGAGCCGTAGGCGAGTGAACAAAAGAACGAGTAAAATATCCAGCCATACTACACATCAAACTGTCTAATAAGCTATTTATTATACACCTGCTGCTTTTTGTATAAACTTTTCCGTTATTTAATCACTGAAGAAAAAACCTCTAAAGTCTTCAAAGTTATTTTGGATGAGTGCGTGAAGCGCCTGAAATCAGTGGCGGCTGACGTCAGCCATCTTTTATGTGATTGGTCAAAAAGAAGAGCAGATCTGAAACTAGTTTTTATGGAGACCTACAGTCAAACCAGCTCAAGCGTGCCCCTCAAGAATGCATTATTCATTCGATTATTTCATTAGTGGACTCATTATTCGTTTCAAAAATACATTCCGCTTCGAAATTTACCACTGATTATTCACAACTTCATAATGCTGAAAATACCCGATTACCTTTCTTACAGATCCAGCTGAAGCTCCTAGATCCTTAGCTATTTGTTTCTTGAAACTTCTTTGAGGTTTTCCAGGCTCGTAAACTCTGCACATTCGATTTCTTGCCGCCATCTTGAAACCGGATCGCTTTTGGCATCGGTCTCCCTGTGTATATTTTCCATATATGGAACAACCCTGTTTGTTTGGTCCAATCAATAATCGAATAATCCTTTTGAAAAATCTGGACATATATTGTAACGGAATGTATTATTGAAACGAACGAGCGAGTGACATTCAGACTCCTCACAAAAACTCGTTTCTACGCTTCGCGTATCCACGAGTTAATAATGAGCCCAATAATGAAATAATCGAACGAATAATGCATTCTTGGGGGGCACGCTTGAGCTGGTTTGACTGTAAAATACACGTCAGTAATGGCGAATATGAAAAAAAACAACATCAAACCAGTTTCCTACTGTAAAACTATCGTGTGATATTTGTACTCATTTTGGCTGTTATTTGTAGAGTAGAATGTACAGGTGTATAATAATGTTTCATATTCTGAACCACTTAGCTTTGAATGGCATTATGTTTACTAGGGACTTTTTCTTTCCTCTTCTCTTACTCTGACTTCTGTGTTCCAACAGGGCCTGGGAGATTGCCAACCAAGATAGGTCATAGTCCAGCCAAGCCACATCGGGCTGCTCCTGGAGCTCCATCGCATGCCGCATATGCCCGGCCTCATAGTCGGTCGCGGAGCGCCTCCAATGCTTTCCGACAGTCTTCTATCCAGCCTCATCTACCATCCTCTGGTGCACAACATTTAGCCAAAGGACAGTCCCAAGTTGATGTTCATTCTGGGTTCATGATGACGCCAGAATCCGGAGTATGTGGGTAAGTAGGCAGACAAATGGTCATACTCCTCATTCGCTTCGTCTGCAAATTGCCCAATTCAAACCATGTGATGTTTACATGATGGCCTCTGGAGAATTGTTCCTTTGTCTTTCTGAAATTTATTCCTTCATAATGAAAGAAACAATTCTCCAGAGGCCTTCATGTAAACATCATATGGTTTGAAATGGGCAATTTACAGACGAAGCAACTTAGGTCCATTGTATTGTAAAACAAGCAATAGTTATGCAAGGCTTATTTCTGTTTGGATGACCTATCTTAAATAGCAGTTATTCCCTTCAAACAACCCTTTAACTGATCGCATCTGGTTCAGTTGCTTTACTGAATTAGAAGCAATCAAAATGTGCATTTTGTTCTAAAAACATCAACAAACGAGTGCGCGCGCGAGTTGCTGACGTGTTTTCCTCCGTGGACTGAGACACGAGCGTCCGTTTTATAATTCTTTTCTAACATTTTTCTACCGTTCAAGCGCAAACGATGACCAAACGTCGACAAGCTTTGTCTCTGAACTATGACAAACATGGTCATAAGCCAATGAGACCGCGAGTTTTTATATTCAAGGGATATAAAACGGCGCGCGTGTCTATATACTGTGATATAAACACGCTGGGAGCTGTAGAGCAAGAGAGAAGTCGTAGAGAAAAACGAGGCGCATAGCTGAGTGTTTCTTTGACATCTCGAGTGCTCTACAGCTCCCAGAGTGTTTATATCACAGTATATAGACACAAGCGAGCGTTTCATATTCCTTTTATAAAGTATGTTTGAACTTCTGTACGATCATATGCTGAGCGTGTCTCTGTCCTCTGATACAAACACGATCGCCAGCCAATCAGAGCGCGAGAAGTATCTGAAATATTCTACGAAAAAAATATAATAGGAACTGACGTAGCCTCACTTTTCACTCACTTGTGTAAGCAGTGTTTAAAGCTCTTCATAACATGCGTGTATTGCGATTTGTGGCAACCACATTCTCGATGCCAATGTACACAGGTTTCTGCTTACAGTTTTAATGTATAGCAGGGCGTTTTCTGTTTGCTTCAATATCTACGAAGTTGCATCAATAAACTCTCTTTCTAATAGGTGATTTTCGCAATAGTCGCCAAGATGGTTTGCATATCGTAATTCAAATTAGCCGCGCGGTTTTCCAGGGGGGCAAACATTGGAAGAAGGAAATGGTTTGAAAAGATCGGCACGTCCTAGAGATATAATTTTTCCTGCAATAATTCTTTCAACTATCCACAAAGTATGTATATAGGACCTGTCCCTGACGTGAAGGAGAAAGGGACTCAAAGTCAAGTACTTCAGTGTTCAAAAAGGTGTTCGCACATATTTCCAGGAAGACATTACCCCGTCCACACTAATGCCTTTTTTTCAAAAACCTCCGTGTTCGTCTCTCCGAAAACGCATCGTATTCGTCGCGTCTATACTAGCATTTTCAACCGTCCACACTAAAACGCTGGAAAAGCATACACGACTCGTTGTGACCTGGAGAGATTCAATCTTCTTGGTCTTTTGTACGGCGTTGTTGCCCAATTTTGCGTTAAAAACCTTTTTGCAAAGACTAGTACTCTTAGTACCGTTTTTGTTCTTTCATGTGTTACCAACAGAGAGTCGGAAAAGGCAATATTGCTAAAAAAAAAAACTGATTAAACAACTCGAAAATATCAATTACCGCATTCCTGCGCTTTCTCGCTATGTTGTTTTGAATTTAAGACGAGAGGCCTGGAAATGAGTTGTAATGCTATTGACGACATCGTTTCCAAAAGCTCCGTTTTCGACCGTCTACACTAATACGATGTGTATGCGTTTTCATTTTGCTTCACTTTCAACAGCGTTTTCGAAAAGATGCGTTTACAGTGAAAACGCTCAGAGTTTTTGAGCGTTTTAGTATGGACGCAAAGGCGAAATGTCTCCCTTTCCAAACGAAAACGCATTAGTGTGGACGAAGTTTCCCGATTTGATGTTGTGTGCCCCCTCGGAAACCACTTAACTAATCTACATGACAATGTCCTAACCATCATGGCGTTTATCGTGAATATCGACTAGTCCTCTGTGTGTGTGTGTGCTTACTCGAGAGCGAGCTGTTTAAAGGTATAGAACCCGGCGCTTTGGCATTTTTCAGCAATCAATCCATGACTGACTGTGAAAAAGCAAGAGTTTGCGCAAACCATTGGAGAGCTACAACAAACAAATATGACTTCAAACGTCAAACTTTTTCGTACAACTAATAAAACGCACTAAAAACAGGGATTAACGATTGGTGAAAGGGAAAAAAACGGGAATTTCCGGCCGTTCTGAAAAGTTTGAAGAAGTTGAAATCATCTTTACTTGAATTATTTTGTTCTTTAAACCCATTCACATGACGTCATTGCGACGAGCATGCGCACCAAGGTCATGCGCAAAAAGGCCGCGCCCAAACAACATCTGTGAACGTCCTTTTAAAGAGTACAATATCTTGAAAAATCCCATCCATGATTGAAAGCCAATATTGAACCCTCAACTGGATGAATTAAATGTTAAATACATTAAACAAGCATGCTTGTGAAGTAATTGCCACTTTTTCTATAAATGGGTTGATTGAATGATATATAAGTACTGCTTATTTGCTTAAAGGAATTCTTACAACGTGTGCTTCTTTCTGACTTAAAAATATTTGCAAAGTATAAAAACTTTTCCAAAAAAAAAAAAATCTATATATAACTATAAACTCTGCCTAAAATAAAATAAATCCTTGTAAATAAGAGTAAGGACGTTTTGAGAAAGCAGGAGAGCTTTTTTCCGATTCAAAGATTCATTTTAGTCGAAAGCTATTCGGTTGTACGAGTAGTGTGGGGACCGTCCTAACATCATCTTCCATCGACTACTTGTTGTTCGTCTTGTCTTTCTTTCATTATCTTGTGCACCTATTTCAAAAAAGGTTGCCCTCCGATTTACTGCATACTGCATACCCACACCGCATTGCATCATTGCTGACAATAGCCTCATTAAGACACGTGCAAATGACAAGTTGACAATAGTCTAAACTTAGGTTTGATTGTGGGAAATTTTGAGTTTGACTCGATATTTAATGGCAGTTCAACGTAAAATGCTTTATTCAGACTATAGATCCTTGAAATGACAATATCTACTGTCTCTACAGTCATATTTTGCATCGATCTTCTGCAGAAGGCGTTTTCCGACCCCATCAGAAGTTGTAGGTGTGCACTTCTAAACGATGCCGCCGACACCAAACGTCTCGTTTGAAACCTGAAACAATCGATAAAAAAGTTTACGCTCCACGGTTGATCGCAAACGGTAGTATTAGCATTTAGGATCCACGATGCATTGCGGTCTTGGTATCCAGTATTCAGCATGCAGGATTCAGAAAATTGGAGGACATTTTTTTTGCAATAGGTTATACACCTATTTCAAAAAACGTCTGGGAGAACAGAGGTTGCACGACCGAAATGAACTGTGGGTACCATTTGGTATGCAAAAATTCACTAGTTGCGTTGCCCTTGCTCGAAAATGGATACACCAACTGTAAAGCCTGGTTCACACTAGCGACGCAAGCGTAAGCATGGGCAACGCAACTAGTGAAATTTTGCATACCAAATGGGTACCCACAGTTCATTTCGGTCGTGCAACCATCTTTTCTCCCCGACCACGTTTTTTGAGATAGGTGTATATGCATTTGTGTATTACTCAGCACTCTTTACTAACAAAGTTAACCCAATCCCATTTGACCATCTACCATTGCTATCACTTAATCACTTCTAAACCAATAACATCTTGAACATTCTCAACCGTGAACAGATTCAACCGTTCCAACCCCGGGCCTGGTAAAGTACAACGCATTCCAAACCGTGGCTGTGTAAGCTACTCGGCTGGAAGTGGCAGGGTCGTTGAAAAAGTGAAAGCAGTGCGTGCTAAATCTGTCTCATTTGGCGAGAGTGATTCAATGCAAAAAGAGAGAGCTCAGCGACATTTTGAAGCCGTGCGGGCAACGCTCCAAGACACAGGCGATGAAACACCTAGAGCTGGTTATGGCACTCTACAGCCAAAATCACAACGAAACAAACACAGGGATTCCGATTATACTGCAGCCATTACAAAAGATGTGCAGATGAAGTATGATCATTACCATCAAGATTTGGGCCCTCCAACTACTTTCGAAATCTACAGCACTGATTTTAATGAACGCTGTTCAACTAAAAAGTTGGCAGATGGAATCGCAAGGAAACGAGGCACTGAGCTATCGTATGTCGAGGGATATCAGGTTTCCATTCCTGTCAAGACGCGGCAAAGATCGGATAAAGTACCCAGGCAAGAGGCGCGAACTGGAACCTTAGCACACGGCCACCCTAACAGCAAGCAATATGGTTCAAAACAAGGGCAGGTTCTTAGACCTCTAACAACTCATGAGCTTACTTTGGCTCATTTGACGTCTACTATGAGGGATACGGGTGTGTACAAGAGTAGCGAAATGGCTTACGTTCAGGGCACTCTTCCTTCCAAACACCGTTCATCCCGACCCATCACAACCCACGAGTGTACGTTTGCGGACTATCACAGTCAAAGTTACCCAGAGAGATCTTTGTTGAACTCCAGGCAAGACAGTCGTAGCCATTTCTATACCTTACAGAAGCAGGGAGCGCAAGTGCGTCAAGCGACTATTCCTCATGGATTTCGAACAACTAGCTATCGAATGGCTATGGCGGGGAAAAGGCAGAACAAAGTACAACGAGATGTTACGAGATCAACTTGCAAAACGATTGGGGAAACGCCGACGGTAGACGGCATTGACCAACAAGTTACCTCTGCTTATCAGACCAGGTGTAGACTGATTAAGAATGATGATTATGTGAGCATGGACAATCTCCATTCTGCTGCTGCTTCGGCCAAGCAAGGAGTCCAACCTCATTGCTCTGTTGACAAGGATAGCAGAACGGGTGAAGGCGTGCAAAACATCGACTATCCTAAGACGACCTTATCTAGGCAAACACCGCTCAAAGGGATTTTAAAGAATTCTAGCAAACACACAGAAGTGAATACTAAAAGTGCAGCTTCTATCCCTGATGCGACACACATACCTCACGCGAAAGTATCTTCCAGTTCGGATAATGGAAATCAAGGTCCTACTGCACAAAAGAATGGTCCGACTAACCCTGATAAACCGGGTCTGAAGATTATCTCCAAAGAGAAAGATCTCGATGAAACTGCTGGAAAGAAGAACGTTCTCCTTCATAAAGCATTAATTCATCGTTCAGCTGACGAATTACGTGAAACTAAATGCCATGATACCCCAGATGGTCATGACACAGATAACAGCTCTCTCAGAAAAGTTCTTCCAGAGAAAACTGGCATCATAGCATGTGTACACGACAGAAGTTCTGATTCAAGAACTGAGGATTCTTGTTTGAACCTTAAGAAACCTGTTTGGCCCGCTCCTCCACCACCGTTATCAGGCGCTATGACAAGGACTTCCTCGTTCAAGTCTGACGGAAATAGGCCAACTTTAACCCGCTCGAACAAAAGACCCGCTCCGCCTGTGCCAACTAAAAATCTGCTTCCTAAAGGGACGGAAAATTGTCAGTCACAGATCCCCCCTGGTAGTAACCGTTCTTTATCAGTGAAGGCGTCGCAGCAAGCCCAACAATGCGGTGACAATGGAACCAGTACTCAAACAAGCACTGGAGTTAACGGAGAGCTAATCGAATATCTACGCCAGATTGCAAGACGTGGCATGGACGTGCCATCTGACGCACCTCTTGATCATAATGATGCTGGCACAACCAATCCTGATTATGTCAACTACGACTGGTATAATCAGTATTATTCGCAACACACGAACCAAAGGAACACTATCGTGAATACTTCGTTCTCTGAAGATGACTACTTCAGTGATGATGATGATGATGACGAATTTGATGATGAGTTTGACGAGGATGATAGCGAGCATGATGAAAGTGACTCTCCGAGAAGGTGAGATTTCAATGGAGGCTAAAATATAAATATAAACTTAAAACTTAAAATTAGTAATGAAAACTAAATGATAAACTTTCAGTGGATAATTTCAGTCCTACCAGTCCATTCACGATAAGCTTGCATAAAACGTGCTTTATAATTAACCATCTATTAACTAAGTATAACTATTAACTATCCTTTTCATTTAATAACATACAGTCAAACCAACTCAAGCGTGCCCCCCAAGAATGCATTTTTCTTTCAAATATTTCATTAAAGATACGGTAATACGAGCAGCAAAATCGTGCAACTAGTCGCACAACGTTGTGTTGCAAGTTGCAGACCAAATGTTGCTCGTATTACCACCCTGCGCGCAACAAATTTTCTGTGTTGCAGGAGTAGAAAGAGCTTCTATTTCGTGCAGCAAAGTCGCGCAATAAAAATTAGGGTGGTAATACGAGCAACATTTACTCTGCAACTAGCAACACAACAATGTTGTGCAACGAGTTGCACAATTTTGTTGCTCGTATTACCGCACCTTTAGGGACGTATAAGGGTCGTTTTCGTATGACTGGGAAACTTACTGCGCCGTATCGTAAGTGTGAAGATTTTCCACTCCTACGAAGACGACTCGATTCGTTTCAAGAATACGTCCCGTTTCGATATTTACCACTGATTATTCACAGCTCCATGCTGAAAATGCCAAATTACTTTTCTTACATATCAAGCTGAAACTCTTAGCAGTTCCAAGAAATAAATAGCTAATGATCTAAAAGGTTTTCCAGGCTCGTAAACTCTGCACATTTGAAGTCTTCCCGCCATCTTGAAACCGGATTGCTTTTGGCATCGGTATCCCTGTGTACATTTTCCAAATATGGAACATCTTTTCTTTGTTTAGTCCAATCGTAATCGAATAAGCATTTTGAATAACAATGACAAATATTGTAACGGAATGTTTCTTGAAACGAATAATGAGTTAGATAATAGAATAATCGTACGAATAATGCGTTCTTGGGGGCACGCTGGATGGTTGGATCTTCGGTAAACTTAACTCTTTCCCCTCGATGTATCATGTGACAAAATACGACGGTCTCGCATAAACCCGCCCAGCGCGCAGATATTACAGCGCAATGCTTAAAAGTATGACATTGACATTTAATGTATTTACATACTTCTATGCACGGGCTTTTTGCTGCTTAACCAGCTTTCACGCGCCATATTTCGTAAAACACGCCAAAATGAGTCGGTTTAAAGTGCAAAATCCCGTGCAAAGAAGTATACGAATACATTAAAAGTGGTCATACTTTTGAGCGTGGCGCTGAAAGCAATTATTGCATGAGGTTGAGCATGATATCGTAAATTCAAAACCGAAACTGTGTTACAGTGAGGACACTCTAACCGTGAACACTCGGGTCTTTTTCAGACATTTTTTCTTCATTCTTTTGCAAGCGACCAATCACAGACGAGATTGACTTCTACGCTGGTGTGTTATTTCGACATTATTTCGACATTATTCGGACATTATTTTGACTTTATTGGGAGTTACGAATTCGCAGTAATTCAGAATTGAGAATTGGGCTCAATTTGTTCTAGTATTATACAAATAATGGACAACAGAAGTACTAAGGGGAAGAACCGTGGTTTTATTTTCAATTTTGATCAAATCACTGGAACGACAATAAGCTTATACTCGTGCAGTTCGGTTGTATTTTAGTTGACTGTCAAATAATATAGCTGAATATTACATGTGAGAATACCGTTTATGCAGAGCCCAGAAGAACTGGACACAATTAGTTCATGGTTTGTAAACATTGTATGCTTGCAATACTTCGAGCGCAGTGTGCACAGGCAAATACTCGAGTTCGTTTGATCATAACAACAAGTCATCTTTTACTACCTTAGTGTAGCGAGGTCGATTTCCCCAGCATAATCCATAAACAAAGCTCTCATGCCACTCAGAATAATCCTTTTGGGAGGCTGCTTTACTTTTCTTTCAAAACATGAATACAAAATCGGATGTTTTTCCTTGGATAAAAACTGGTTCATATTTGCATAATTTACCAGTCGTTTGAAACTGTTTTGTTACACGCATCATTTGGTACTCGCGTTCGCATGTTGTTTATATTATTGGAGCGTTGTTACTGTTTCTGAACAGGAATGTATTTTTTTGATCTTTTATTAAACATTGTATTATTTTTTATCTTGATTTTTCAAGGCTTTCACAAAGTCAAAATAATGTCCTAATAATGTCGAGAAAATGTCGAAATTACACGCCAGCGTAGAAGTCAATCTCGTCTGTGATTGGTCGCTTGCAAAAAAAATGCAGAAAAAATGTCTGAAAAAGACCCGAGTGTTCACGGTTAGAGTGTCCTCACTGTAACAGATAACGCAGCTCACGTCTTGATGATTTACGATATCATCAGAAAACCGAATTGAATAATTCCTTTATTATACATTTTATTAATAAAAAATAAGCAATACATACCATGATATTATGTGTAACTCTAAAAGTTTAAGACAATGAGCTCCGGAAAGTTACCACAGCGCGCGTGACCTTTAATGAACTTGACAAAAAAATCATCTTTGGGGAACCTAGGTAATCTTTAGACAATCGAATTAGTTTGTCAAGTTCACATGATATGACGAATTTGCCAGGTGCAAAATGAGCGGGGCTTGGGCCGGATTGTGACCGTAAAGCATGCATGGATAGTTTGGCTGGGCACATACTCGCCATATTCTACAATGTTCTAAAGATTCTCGAGGTATTTTGGCTGATATCATCTTCAGTAAGAATAGCATTTTTTTTAAGTTAATTTGTGTTCAAAAAATGAAAAGAAAAAATAGAAAATCATCCTGGATAAATTATGAACACGTCCTAATATAGTCTTTCCAACACACCTTCCCTAGTAAGAAGATTAACAGTATTAATACTTTTTAATGCACAGTTTTCAAAGAGATTCTTCAAAAAAGAAAAGTCGCCCTCCAGCACCAAGCAAGCCTCGGCTGCCTCCTAAACCAGCGCCCAGCCTGCCGAAATGTCGAACTCTTTACCCGTACGATGCTGCAGACGTTGACGAATTGACTTTCCAACCAGGCGAAATCATTGAAATCGTTAAAGAAGGTAAGATAAGACCGCTTTACCACGGTTTAAAGGTTTTATTGTTAAAATTAAAAAAAAAACAATGCTATAAATGAAAAATCGCATAATCTTGTCTTGCAATACTCCAGTTTCACTGTCAATAAATACTGCTGTACACTATGACCACAGATTCATTTGCACAGGCTTAGCCTCGTTTAAGAGCAAATCATTTGTAAAAGTCAACAACAATGCGAAGAATGTACAACTTGAATATGAATCGTTTTTCGTATCAAATTTACTATTCGGTGTGCACATGCAATTAAGACATTTCAACATGTTATCATTCCATTTCATTGGTAAATTTTTAGATTATAATATTTTTTTTTTTTATACACACCAAATGTGGTCGCCCGGTGATCATTAGATGTGCGGGATATCGATTACCTAGACGAACTATTGATTACTTGCCGAAACTTTATCGATCGCACAAAATCGTCAAACATGGCCGCTGTGATGAAGGAAGGAGTCAGGTCGATATTGTTGGAAATTTCAAATACCTTACCATCTCATTCAATATTGTTTCCTAACTATCAGAAGCAAAATATCTTATTGAAGAGGTGGGGGCTTAGTAAATAACACCACGATGCTTCTGATAGTTTGGAAAATATTCTTGAATCGACGTCCATTATTTGCGTGCAGTGAGACAATATATGTTCAGCCCTCTCAATTTTCAAAAAGATGTATTCAGATCATGATTTTGAAGATTGTGAGATGGTAAGGCATTTGAAAGTCCTTTCAATATTGCACTAGAGACATGGGCTTTTGTAACGTTTTTGACGCGCGCCGGCAACTGGACCTCGTTTCCATGCTGAAATTCGTCACCAGGTGCACGCGCCAAAATCTAGCGAAAATCAGCTATTTATTAAATATTTGTTTTGTATTTGCTACAGACGCATCCGGTTGGTGGACTGGGAAGCTGAAGGGCAAAGAAGGGCTTTTTCCTTCCAACTACATAGAGAAGATTTGATGAACAACCTCCATATGTGATAGCTATAGATTGTTCGTTATCGCTTGCTGTTACGGTTTTTATTTCGGTACATAACTAACTTTCGTACATAATGTTTTTGTAACTATTGCCAATATTGGCAGTAGTTGAACCTCCAAAGGTTCTTTTTTTCAATTATTTTAATTATTTTAGGCATTCAGTAAGGATTTACAGTACACCAGTATATTTATTGGCAATTAAATTCCTTCATCTCCAGCAACGAAGCAGCTCACGATTTCTCGTGATAAAATAAAAAAAAATTCATGAAGATGTTTTATTCAAATTTCGATCGAGTTAAATATAAATACATTCTAAAACTAATAGTAAGGCTATTAATTTGACATCTATTGTAAATTCCTGTATTGATGGATTAAAAGAACAAATTCAAACATTTGATTTGTTTTGGTTTTTTTTTTGGTTTTTTTTTTTTGAGTTGAAGAATACTTTCTTCTTTGTGCAGGCAACCTGAGTGAAAAAAATATAGCTCGATGTTGCTGAGGCTCACCTATCTGAAGTGAAGAGACCAAGGATGATTGAATGAGGGTCATGAAGGGGTAAATGGGACCTGGGATTTTCCTTTTCAATAACTGGAAAATGGGATGAAATGCATTGGTACTGGGATTTATGACCACAAAACCAAAAATAGGTACTCGATGAGTACATGTGTCTACTGCTGGTTGAAACATAGCAACAATTTGGAAAAGATATATGTAAA
>WUCR03306974.1:0-12297 GCA_009858155.3 Phymanthus crucifer
ATACAGATATGAAGTATATCGCCATAAACTCGATGGCATAGTGTCTACTGCATATTAATATGCAGTAGACACAAAAACCGAAGAAATGTTGCACAGTTCAGTTATGTTTTGCACTTCTTCTTTACTGTTATGGCAAAAAAAAAAATCAATTATGATTTTCATATTTGATGTTATTTTTTTTCCTCTTGATTATTGAAATACAATAAATATTTGATGTTATATTATTATAGCAACACTTTTGTGCCATGCCAGCAAAAATATCGATTTAAAGTTCTTCCGTTTGCCCCGCGAGTGAAATTTCAGGGGCAATATGACCACTTGGTATAGTATCAGAACGACGTGCTCGAACTTTGTAATGGTAAAATTATGAAATAGCTACGATCAAAGCATTTCGTTCGGTCAAGAATTGGAGAAATCAGCTCAGGGAAGCATTTATGATGGCTACATTTTTGAGAAAGACAATGTTCTTTTATGAGCTTTTTCAGGCCTGTTGTCTGCTCAACGCATATAGCGATCAAACGCTCATGTCCACGAGTCAGACTCGTACAGTACATGTGGAATCAGTCCCGAGATGTGCCACTGACATAGCGGTGAACAAGCTCGCAGCACTTCACTTGCAATATGCAAGGCAGGCGCGGAACCAGGATTTTGAAATGGGGGGTGAATTTTTGTAATTATTTCAATATTTGAGGGACAAGAAAAAAAAGAAAGAAGGGGGCTCAGAAAAAGGGGGGTGAAAACTCACCCATTTCACCTCCCCTGAATCCGCGCCTGCAAGGACTAGTTCAAATATTTAATTTGTTATTTTATTCTAAACGGAAATTTCTTTATCGAGGGCATTGAATTCTATATCCTAATAACGATTGGCATCCCCGTGTGGTCTATACGCAAGGAAAATTTCGATTTTCTATCTATATAATCTGTTGATATGAGTTTTGGTGCACACAATTTGGATCAGCGTGATTAATTACTATCAGAACTCGGGAAATGTCTGTTATTTTTTTAGTTTTCTTTTCCGCCATCAAAATCTGGGTTCGAGAACTTTAACAGCATTGGCTCATATTTCGTAATTTGATGCATTAAATCTTTTCTATTTCTAAAACAATTTCTAAGCAACTCAGTCCTAACTCAGGCCTAACTCAAACTCAACTCAAACTCAACTCAACGCCTAACTCAGCAAATAGCCAATCCCGGCTTCTAGAGAGTACATGGGACCCCCATTACAACTAGTACTGTAGACGTAGAGGTAGGACGTGGTGTATGGGGCGTTATTTCCGCCAATATTCAATCTTGACTTGTTATGCTTTTGCTATTCTATTATTGTGCATTGCAATCTGATGCGATCATTTGTTTTTTCAATCTTCGATGTTTGTCTTAGAACTGATCAAATCCAGATTGGTAGATTTGACGGAACTCGATGTCGACAAAATTTATTCGACCAAATTTGGCACAATGCAAGACAAAGGAGACCGCGATACTTCTTGACAGCGGATGCCCAGAAAGAGAGAGGTTACTTATTTCCCGCTAAAAATATTGGGCTCAAGAGACAGAAACCAAGATGGCGGCGGATTGGAGTAAAATACCGTTATGCGCCTATCAATGTTAAGCCCGAGGGCGGATGTCGGACAAAGGGTGGGGATTTGAAAGTATTCGCCCTAGGGTTGGTTTTTTATCTGCTCCATCAGAAGTTTTGTTTTCCGTCTTAGAGACATCTTCATTACTGGCTTCGTTTCGGATTAACAAATTTGCAGCTTCGCGAAGAAGACCAGCTGCTTTGGAAAAACTTGTATTGATTTTCTTTTCATACACCTTTCTCTTTATAGTCTATTATCCAACTCATTAATAATTCATTAGTGAACACAATAGAAATCATTACCGTGAAGAGTATCTATATATCAGATATAGAACTCTATTCATTTGCATAAACTTTAACTCTGATTTTCCCGGTCAGATTGCCTTTTCTTACTGAAAAATTCTTTTAAAACTGAGCAAGTTACCCTAGACGTTTGATAAGTAATATGTAAAACTCGCATTCGTGCTTTATCGTGGATAAACACTCGGCCTGCGGCCTCGTGTTTATATTCCACGATAAAACACTCATGCGCGTTTTATATCTATTACATAAAAATCGGGCGTCAAGGTGATATAGTTTTTGGCGGGAAATAAGTAACCTCTCTCTCTTTCTGGGCATCCGCTGTCAAGAAGTATCGCGGTCTCATTTGTCTTGCATTGTGCCAAATTTGGTCGAATAAATTTTGTCGACATTGAGCTCCGTCAAATCTACCAATCTGGATTTGATCAGTTCTAAGACAAACATCGATGATTGAAAAAACAAAAGATCGCATTAGATTGTAATGCACAATAATAGAATAGCAAAGGCATAACACAAGTCAAGATTGAATATTGGCGGAAATAACGCTCCATAGTGGTGTGGACGTCCCTTTGCTTACTCTGTATATGCTTTGATCTCATACAAAGGAAGATGTAATTCGTTCCTTTTTTGGCTTGATAATTAACAGTTAGTATTTTTTTTGGAAAATTAGAAGTTATTTTACGAGACAAACAAGTCAAATCAGCTTTAATACCAAATAATTCCGATCTCTGTAATGGCTGGTCGTACACGTAGCCATAGTTCTGCAAATGAGGGTAGCGATTCTATGACAACGTTCAAGGAACATTTAAATGCTTTCCTCGAATCAAGCGACTTCAAAACGATTATACGGGATGCTTTCCTTGAGGCTCTGGAAGACGATAAGTTTGGTTACAATCAAAGTTTAAATCTGCCTTTCTCTCTGCACTTGATCCTGTGAACCAAAAGGTCGTACAACTTGAAAGGGATTTAGAAGCCTACCAGCTACGTATTGTCCAACTCGAAAAGGCCGTAGAAGAGTGCCAAGCAAGAAAAAACGAGAATGAGCAATATTCCAGGAAATACAATCTCGTTATCGACGGAGTTGACGAACAACAAGATGAAGATTGTTTTGACGTCTTGTCCAACATTTGTCAAGATAAGCTTAACATTCGTCTTGACAAAAGCACAATTGATAGAGTTCATAGATTTGGTCGTCAAGTTCAGGGAAGACCAAGACCTATCATAGTTAAATTTACCAAGTACCATGCCAAGCAAGATGTTTTCCGTCAGAAAAGATTGCTAAGAGGTTCAAGGATTTACATCAATGAAGACTTGACATCTCGAAATAGACTCCTAAAAAGAGCCAAGCAAGTCAAGGACGTCAAGTCTTCCTGGTTTAATGATGGTAAAGTACTGGTAAAACTTAATGATGATACAATTGTCAGAGTAAGACATATTTAATTCTATAGTATCTGTTTTTGCCAGTCCATTTCTTAAATTTATCTAATTTTTCTTACACTTAATATTGCATCTGACTCTTTAATTGTTAAAAGACGTGCGGATCTGGAATCTTTGAACTTGGAATTACTTTGGGTCGAAGTCAAGTTGTATAAATTTATTCTGTTACTCGGAATTTGTTATAGGCCACCTCAAAACACCTATGACAATACTGTTTTGTTTCTCGATAACTTACAATCCCAGTTGGACAACATTCCACAAAGTCGTAATCATTTAGTCGTCTTAATTGGCGATTTTAATGTTGACATCGATACTCCTTTTGGTTCTTTGTTTTTGCATTGGCTGGAATGTAATAATCTCTTTCAAATGGTTAAAGAACCCACCCGTATTACTCGTAATACGTCTAAAACTTTAGACTTAATTATTTATGCTCCTGGTTTCTTTGTTCATTCGGGCACTGATAGCCCACCTTCCAACTGTGACCACAATTATATTTATGGGAAAATTTTTTCATTTCAATTCAAAGTCAAAGCTTTTGATTGCTGGGTCTGGAACTTCAAGAATTGTGATATTGACGGCCTCTTGAAAGAACTCCAACAAATCAATTCTGAAATTATGTCATCGGATAGAAACATAAATGAAATTTATGGTGACTGGTTAAAGATGTTGAAAGATGCCCTTGCTAAATTTATTCAAGGAAAGTTAGTAAAAATACGACCTGCTGACAAAAAATGGATGAACAGTAGAATTCGCATAGTAATTCGAAAGCGTAATAGGCTTTTAAAAAAATTATCCCCCCAAAAAAACAGATGATTTATGGCAAAAATACAAGCACCAAAGAAATTTAACAACTAGACTAATTCGACAAGCTAAAATTGATTATTCTGAAAAAAATAAACAGTGAACTTTTAAACCAATTAACAACTAAGAAAAAATGGTGGTCAACTGTGAAATCTCTCTATTGTAATATAATTCAGTCTTCTATTCCTCCAATCTTGGATAATACTGTTATTTCTGATTCTAAACAAAAGGCGCAACTTTTCAATGTTTTCTTTGGTAGTCAAGCAACAGTTTCTAACCAGGATAAAGTTATTTCGACTTGTCTTTCACCCCTTGGAAACATCTAGACGCCTAAAGGGCGTGTACTCGGTCTACCGTTACCTGTTGTGAATAGAGTAAGTAGGAAAGTAGCTATCTAGTTGAACAGAGTTGTACTGTTTCAAGAGAGTATAAATAAGAGGGAAACTTCGTATTACTGTGCGCGCCATGTGAATTCACATTCGTGCTATTTTTAGTAACCGGATGTAGCTTAATTTTCACCTTATCGTACCTTCGCACCTCAAAGTTCGACTGGATCAATATTTTACAGCCTACCTCCATACGTCAAAAATTGACTGGTGAATCTCTTCACAACCTACTCCCATGGTTTCAGAAATATGTGATAAATGCAAACGCAAAGTGTAATGAAGCAGAAGATCTTGGTTACGTTGTAAATGTTTTTTATTAAAAGTGAACAGTATGGTTCAAAACTAAAAAAAGTTTACAGAAAGTGAATGCAACACCCTTGGTTGTTTGTCACTTTGAGTTCATTAAATGGCACGCAAAATGTTTTTTTTTCGTATTTCAAAAGTGAAGTGAATAATATAATAGCTGATACAAAGTAAAAAAAACCCACTTTACTAAGGTCTAAAAACAAATGTTCTTTATATGATATACAAAGGAAATAAACGCAAAACGATTGATAAAATCTCGTACAAAGTAAAAACTCACTTTTGTTGATTTTAAGCTCTATAAACAAACGTTTTTTGTAAGATATACAAAGGCAATAGACGCAAAACGATTGATAATAGCTTTTATTATACACCTGTACATTCTACTACACAAATAACAGCCAAAACGAGTCCAAATAGCACACGGTATTTTTACAGTAGGAATCTGGTTTGACGAGTTTTTCGCCATCACTGACGTGTATTTTAGGTCTCCATGAATACTAGTTTTAGATCTGCTCTTCTTTTTGACCAATCACGTTGGCTGACGTCAGCCGCCACTGATGTCACGCACGTCACGCACTCATCCAAAAGAATTAAAACTTTGAAGACTTTTGAGGTCTTTTCTTCGGTAAGAATAAGGGAGAAATTTATGGAGAAAGTGTAGATCTAGCACTGGAAATTCTCGACTTAGAAGACTCGAAATGTAGCTTGGAATTGGATCTTGTCAACAACACACTTATGGCTTCGCAAGCATGGCTCATCAGTGGCTTAGAAAAGCAGACTTATTTGAATAGAAACCTCTGAAATAATAAGCTACCTAGGTTTTAAAGATGTGAACATATAATCTTCATTCAGAGAGAAGATATTCAGGTATGATTGCTTCATATTTTCATATTTTGACACGACCGGCAGACACAATATGCCCGGGAACAAGGCGCCATGTTAATCATTCGTAAGACTTATAGGTGGTATCGTCGTGTACGGGTTAACCAACTACGTCATTTTTGGCGCATCATCGGATCGGCGAACACGTTAATTTTACGTGCGTTCGTATAGGTGTACTCTACACTTTTCTAAAATCCCTGTGACGCTGCCGGAAGTCCAGTAGTCGAATTATTCGTGTAATCCACTCTTTTCCAAAATCCCTGTGACACTGCCGGAAGTCCAGTAGACGAATTATTCGTGTACTCTACTCTTTTCTAAAATCCCTGTGACACTGTGACACTGCCGGAAGTCCAGTGGTGTATGTTGACACAACGTCACGTCCTCAATGAATATTCCCGCCATCTTGAAATTTTCCGTCGGCAATGTAATGTGGAAAGGATGCAATTTATACTTCCAGAGGAAAAGAAATATTTATTGGAGGTAACCAATGCATATGAGCGATGCCCACATAGTCCCGAAGTAATTAAACCACCGCCGGTATTGCTATCGAATGCAGAACCGCCATCTTCAGCAGATTACTTGTTACCGCCTGTGATCATTTGGGGTCCTTTACTACAATTTCCAAATATCCTTTCCGGGAATTTGTTTTGCCCAAAAAGTTGTCATGCCGCTCACTCTGTTCCCCTTACAGCAGGGAAATGGAAAAACTGTGTCGGAAGTAGGAGTGAACCAAAGACAATTTACGGTAAAGACGAGATTGTTTTGCTTGTGAGTCGTGTGTATACCATTATGTTGCCATTTATGTTGACAACTGTTGTCATGTTCGCGAAAAGTTGATGAGGGTTTTCGGGATTGACATACCTGTCAAGTTGGATCTATTTCATGCAATTGCAAGAATTACTCAGAAAATGTCTAAAAAGGCAAATCATTATATGAATAGGTCTTGCATTACTGATTTTGGAAATATCTTCCGTGGAGACACTGATAAAGAGGAAGAAAGGAAAGAAAAAACACCATCTCCACAACAGATATCTGAAAATTTGAATGCTTTCCTAAAGAGATGGGCTAATGTGAAGCATGGTGAAGATGAGAAAGTTCTTACTTCTGCAGTGCTTCACGAAATAGAATGTCTGAAGAAACACATCCAAAGTGGCTGCTTGTCAGACATCCCCCCTGGAGCAGATTCAGAAAGGAATGAGACTTGGGGTCAAATCAGCTCTTGCATTGCTTACATGCTTCTTTTATCAGTGGAATGAAAGGAAAGAGAACAACTTTGTTAAAGGAGTCATCCCCCCAATAACATATTATGCTAATCCAACCATTCGTTGCAATCCTCCAGCTGAAAGTTTTGGAATTGTGTCATCCACACATTTCAGTGGTAAAGTGGGCCAGGAGATTTTTGATGGGCTTGAAGCGCATACTGATATCTTTACAATGCACCGAGTCCTCCAGTCTACATCTGGTTCAGATAATTCACAACCTCTAAAGCAGGTGTTAGCAAAAAATCTTAACTACATGTTAGTGAAAGAGAATATAACTATGAATAATTTGATGCCATGTACCTTGACTCTATTCAGCAATAACAACTATCCCATGGCTAAAGACCCACAAGAAAGCAAATGTTCCCTGGAGAGGCTGCTATCAGAATTCAACCTTAAGCTTCATGGACATCCTGCTTATCTACGACAAGAAGACAGCTTCTTTTTCTCTGTAATCACTAGTATCAAGTCACTGATTGATAATCTTCCAAATCCTAGTGAAGAATATAATGAAGTTCAAGCAAAACTCCTAAGCACTAACTTCACTACAGATCCTGACAAGATGATGATGAGCATAAAACAATTACGGCTTGAAGTAACTAAGGAATGGGCACAGAATTCTTCAGAATATCAGAAGCTTTTGATAACATCAGACCTGAACTTTACAGAAGAGACAGAAAACTTCACAAGAGATGGCTATTTCATCGGTAAGTATTTTTCTTTTTCCACAACTAATGCTGCTTTTTTTATTCATTGTACTATAATTCTTGCTTCTGTATTCTTTCCTTGTATCTTTTTGTTAATGATTGCTCCAAATGGATATTGTATTATAAGGGAATGGTCTAAAGTACAGTGGGAGGTCTTGAAATAAGGGAGTGGCTCACTGTTTTCATGCATTTATAGAAAGGGATGGTGAAACACCATCTGCAGCAAAGGTCTTGAACATGTGTAAAAAAAATGATTAAAAGTGGATCATTTCATATTTTGCACTGAACAATGTGTATAGGACATGCAACATATCATTGCAATATATGAGGGTGGGTCGTAAAACCATCCTTTAAAAAATAACTCTTCATACCCAATCCCCACTCTGTACTTTAAAACCAGTCCTTACCAGTAAAATATTCTTTTTCAGGAGAACTGGGCAATCTACTAGCTATTGCTTCTGCAAAGATACTTCAGATCAGCATTGTGATCTCCTCTTCCTTGGAACACCTTCCCATTATCCCAGTTGTTCCTGCTGAGCCAGCAATCAAAAGCAGATGTGTTTTACTTGGATATGATGTTGGAAGTAGTACCTACTACAGTGTAGAAAAGAGCTGCACACAAAGGGTTAGTGATTCTTCTAATTTACCATCCACCTCTCAAACATCTCCACATGACATTGAAAACAAAGACTGTAATTGTGGTAGAGGGGCAGCAAAGAATGATGTCGAACGTAAATTTTGTAAACAGACTGTTGGTGGACTACCTTCAAGATGTTTATGCTACATCAGCATGAAAGGCTGCAATCACAAATGTGGTTTCATATGGTTCATCACAGAATGCTAAAGCCATTTATCCTCTAACAAGAGTAAGGAGCGCCTCCAAACGTAAAGGACAAAAGAACCAAAGTGATGCCAACTTTCTTTTGGAAAGTAATATAACCCCCCTCCTTGGATGGAATGATTTGGAAAGTATGGTGTTTGACTGTATGGTGGACCACATGATAGCAGAGGGGATTGAGATTGGAGCTCATGCTTGCCTTTTCAATTACAATGAACTTCGAAAGATGTCATATGAAGAGGGTATCAAAAGTCTTTTTCCAAAGAATATCCATCAGATACAAGGGAAATTAATGCATGTTAGGAAATGTGTTTTTGAGGCCATGTACAAGAAGCAAATTGAACTGAACTGGATTGAAAAATGAATAAAAACATTTTGATGGCTACTTGCTAGTTGCCAATGTCAGGTTTTACTGAATACATTGCAACAGACATTGTCACAAGAGAGAATCAAAGATCTTTTGCCTAAAAGTCTACACAAATTCAAAGGCAAGTTAACAGATGTTATACCAGTAGTTAACAAATGTTATGAAATGTGGAAAACCATTTAAGCCTTGTGCAGGAACCCACATCAATTTGTGTTTCCTGTGACTCGGGGGCAGCCTTCATAGTGTAATATTTTTTAGGATTTGACATTTTATTCATTACATGTCAGGATTGTAGTTGAATCCTTATCAAAACATAACATGCTATCGAGGCTGACATTGAGCTTACAGGATCCATGGATTCGCTACTCCTGATTGGCTGAGATGGTTTTGTAAATTATATGTTTGAAAATGTACCTTAGAAAATGAAGGTATGCTGTGTGAAAGCATTTTATCCAAACTTAGAAATTCTATCAAGCTGGATAATGAACAAAACCATGATATTACGTATAGGACATGTATTTACATAATTCGGAACTAATATTTGCGAAGTTCACTTCCAAGTTCAAATCTAATTTGCCAAGTTTATTCATAAGTTTGCAAGTTAATTGGTTCGTTGAGAATGAAATTGACACGTCCATTGTGTAGTTCCCAAATTCCCAATCAGTCTCGGAATCTGCATGGCCAATGTTTTGTGACATCTGTAAAAACGTGTTCTGTTCAAGTTACTGCCTTTGCTGGTTAAAATACCTTGCTACTTCCACCTGATGTGGTGCATTTAACAAGAGGGTGGATCACTGATTATCGGACAGGCTATTCCTCTTCCTGAACTCATTGGTGTAAGCAATGATGTCCATACCATATAGCTCTAAACTTTCTTCTTTTATATCGATGGGAGGTTGCTTGTAAAAGCAATTAAGATGATCGTTAACCTCACCGACCTTCTCCTTTCCGAGCTTTTTGATGGCTGCCATAACAGCTGTTGTGGTTATATGTGCCAGCCTGCACATCATCCGTGTGCTGACAAAGGGACCTGGTGCTTGAAGAATTTTTCTGGCTATGCCAAATGAGTCAATTCTTCTTCCATTGCTGACAATCTTATAAAGGAAGAGACACAGAAGAGCTTTAGGAGACTTTTTGTGGTTTTATGGTATGGCACATGGAGATCAAAAAAATTAAGGCATACCATGTTGACGATATATTTTCAAATGTGAAAATATCAGTTTTTGGAAAAGGAGAAATATGGGTATTTTATGGATATATAATATGATAAAATAAATTTGTTTATGGAAAAACGTAAGAGTTACATGCTGAGAATTTAGGCTAAAGCCAATATTGCTTAGATGAACATTCAAGGCATCTACTTCTTTTATACCTAATGAGGTTTTCAGCAAATGTGTTCAGTTTAGGCATGCGGTAATAGCCACCAAGATATTTCAAATTAAAATTGGGTTCATAAACCTAGTAACTCATTGGGTTTGTTCTCTTGCACAGTTTCAATCTCTCCTACAGCAACAAAGATTTTGCAAAAGAGCATATATCTATTTTTATAAACCATGGTGTCTTGAAATATATCTAGTATTTTTATCTAGTTTTTGACTGCAAACCAACTAAAAAATCTTCAAAAAAATATAAGGGAAAAGACACTTTGTGTATGAAAGACAACTGGCTAGTCTCTTTTTGGTTATATCACTAGCATCCATATGCCATGCTTGGAATTGGTGTATTAGACAAAATTTCTCACCTAAAAAAAATAACAAATTGGAGACAAACACATATTAAAGAATATTTACCTTCTCCAAGATATTTCTGTTGTCTAGGAACCAGGTTCCTAGATGAAATGCACGTTTCACTGTTGTGACACCAATGACGGTGGGTGTTAGTGGTGCTGATGGCATTCCAAGGTACCTCAACATTTGGTGAGTAAACACATGAAATGTTACAGCCAATCGCAGAAAGAGCTTGGCAGCCTTGGATATATTATGTGGGAGGTGCTCAGAAGGTCCTTCACAGAAAATCTGGTTTTGTGCCCCTACCAATTCTTTTTCATTCTCAACAAAGTATGTAAATGCCTCTGGTGACAGAGTGTACACAACAGGTGCTGCATCATTATGTCTGAGGAAAATGTGTTCATAAACCGACTCTAGGTTGTGCACCTCGTACTGTTGTAGCTGTTGTACCTTTGCATTTACTACTTCAATGCGTGTCAAGCGTAATGGCTTGGGACAACAGCACAAGATTCTGTCAACAAGCCCATTTCCCTTTTTTGTCATTTTCTCATAAATATTAAAGAAGCTGTCTGGTTGGCTCAGACCAAAGAAGTCCATTCCAGTGCGCAGAACTCGGTCTCGCTTGGCAGTATTGCCTTTGTTGACTGTCCACTGAGCATTGTCAAAAAATTTGATCAGGAGGTCTTTATCTACATCAGTGTTTTTTCCGTTGCCCACCATTTTTTCCATCACAACATGTACTTCATCTTTAGCAAAGACCCCCAAACCTTCGGTTGCTTTTAGATGGACAAAGACACCACTTCTGGTGAAATCCTCCACCAGGATTGGCTTATCTGTGGTTTCTTCGAGAGGAATTAAAGGGTTGACAACTCCAGCATGAAGGGCAGAGCTTTTTCCTGCTCCGGGTGGGGCAGGAACCATTGTGAAGAGATTCACAAGCTCAAACTCCATCTCACTTATTTGGAGAGTGGTCTTGGGTGCCATAAGCCCAGAGATTGCTGTTAATATTCCTGGGAACATTATGTCTTTTACCACATTATGGGCACTTGAAAAGACATCCAACCATTCAAGTAAATTTTCTGGGAGAACTTCTCCCCAATTTAATTCTGTGTCATTGAGCTCTTTGGTGGTTTGCTCCATAGTAGACATAAGCAGTGTTGGCTATAGCTTCCTTAAAACAAAATTAGCAAAATCTTGTTATCCTTATGCATGAGTCAATGAAAACTCCGTCCCCCAACCCACCCTGGGGATTAGACAAAAGACATGGTCTAATCTATACTAATGCCCCCACCCCTGGGGATTGTTGTACCTCTCAAATCCCACCCTTGATACTGTTAGTACACAGAAATAAGGTCACGAACACTGTTGAAAACAACTATCCAGATTGTACATCAATATTATTTTGGTATTTTGTATGCTTATGGCGCATGGATGGCTTTTCTATTTCTAAAAGCCTCTAATGCCCACCTTGTAGGGGATGATAGTGTCTATTCCCCTACTATTCCCCCACTATCCCCCTACTAATACCATGTTGTCCCAGGGGGGGGGAGGGCAGGGTATTTGTTGACTTGTACATTATTACATAATTTCCCCCTCTTTCATGTATAGCTTTTTATTTATCTATATATTATATATATATATTTAAGCAATAGAAAACCTTTTCCATGTTTACATAGCCTGATATAAACACGAGAGGGGTTGGGAGAATTCGAGA
>WUCR03307128.1:0-12287 GCA_009858155.3 Phymanthus crucifer
CAAGCAGGTCTAGCCTCTAATCGACCATAGTTTTTAGCCAATCAGCGCGCGAGAAATTTACAAGTTATGGTAAAAATCCATATTCATGTGTCTTCTCATGCACAACCATTAGACAAAAACATGATACTCTAGGGAATGACACGTGGTATGAAATGGGAAAACATTGTCACGCATCGAATAAGGTCTACTACTGATAAGGTTCTCCATCACTTGTATGCATCTACAGTATGGAAACCCCTGTTCCAGGATAGGTGGAGTACTTACTTGAGCAAGGTTCTCCACCACTAAGAAAAGCTCCGTCAGCCCTCGTAATACCGGAGAGACCAGAGTGGGTGCCGCACCAGTACCTGTAGAATAAAAGTAAAAAATTACGTGTTAAGATGACTTCGAATCTTGGAATTTTATCAATGCCCTGAAACAATTTCCAGGCTATTCAAAGTCGTGGATATTACATAAATTAAGCCCTAAAGAAACCTCTGGGCTAATATAAGTCAAACCACTAAACCGGAGATACATAATAGCTCAACTTACTGCCTTCTTTTTCCAACATTTTAGTGTAGAGAGCCCAAAGTGGCTTCAGTAACCTGAGATCTGGCCTTTGGGAGGCGTCCAACGGCTCCGTCTGAGATCCCGAGCTGTCTACAGCTTGTCTGGAACACAGAAAAGCAAAAATGTCGTCAGATAAAACAGGGAGAATATCAAGTAAAACAATCTCTGTAACGGACACCATTCAGATGTTTATGTACAGAGAAGCACTAGGACCAGCATCTGTGAGAATGTCATCTACAAAACAACTATACAATGAGCATATTTCAATCTTACCCAGATACGACCAACAATAATCTGAGCAAGAGACCAGTTGCCATGAGTCGCTGCTGTCCAACCTGACAACAAGCTACAGACACTAACCATCCCCAGAGTTTCTGAATGGGAAGGGATCTAGAATAGAAGTACAAAAATATTATCATTATACTGTGAAGAAATCAAATGGTGCTGGACTGGTTAGAAGGTACTTTACCTGGCAATATGGTTATCTAGAGAGAGCAGTGCGTTTAATACCGAAAATCCTGTCTTGAACCTGGGAGTTAAAGAAGAAAAATAGTGAAGAATCAAGATTACGTGTTACTTAAGTTATCCCATGACCTAAGAAAATCCTGCTATTTGATTGGCTAAGAGCAGTGGTATTTCAGCGTAAGAGTGGTATTTCAAGCTTTCACGAATTTTCGCCTACGGCTCGTGAAATTACTAACAATTTTAAAATATCACTTGTGGTATTTGTGCCAAATATCACTTCAAACCATGCTATTACCTACACGAATACAAGAGCTTTTCCATGCTCCGTTAATAATACACAACGCAGAGAATTTAGCATAGATTTCGTGGTTGCCAACACTGTTCTTTTTCATGCACTTTTTTATGCAAAGTACGCTTCGCGTGTGCATGGCGTGAGTGCCGTGCTCTGTTTTCTACTACAGCATTCCCGCAACTAGATAGATAGATACCATATGTTGAGAGAATGAAGTCATACTGATTGGGTTTACCTTCCATGTTGTCCTCCTGTTACAACAAACTTCCAGCCCCAGTCGTTGGTGCTGCTGTCTGACGTGAACTTATAATACAATATGTCACCTTAAGAGTAACGAGATAGATGGGTATCAGCTTCTCATTACGATACCTTCATGCACAGCACATGGTAAATGAGACTGCGTCTTTAGACTAAAGGGACATTTTCGGGATGCGCGAGAGCTTTCAAAAATATCGCAAGCGCACGCATCGAAGCGAGGCATTTTCGGTCCGATCTTTGGAAAAAACACAAGGCTCTTATGGAAAAGTTAGTTTTAGAAGATCTGTGAAGCGTTTGCAGAAAAATGGTATTCTGAACGCCCTTATAATATGTCCGAACCAAAAGAAATGTCAAAGTAGTCTTTTGTTAACCTAATTTTCGAAGTTCTGTATGTCTTTTCCCAAAGAGCTGACTGAAAATGCCTTGTTTCGATGCGCGCGCCTGCGATATTTTTGAAAGCGGTCGCGCATCCCCCAAAATAGACTGTTTTTGGGTATCTATACCTGGTAGTTCTACATCTATCCATCGCCCCTGAGGTCCACTGAACACGTGTCTGTTCTGTTTATAGTCTACTGAGGTCGCTAGAATGAGTTCATCACATCCCTCCTCTGTCGCACACCTGAGAACAGTATCAAAAGGGTTTATCTTTTATACTTGGAGGATTAGTAATTGATAACGTAACTGCGCCTAGCCTGCGTTGCTCGGGGCGCAAAGTGTTACGTTAGGAAAGGGCTCCAACCTGGCGTGGCGTCATGACATGTATCAACTTGGAGCCTCCTTAATAACTGTCTATTATGCGCGTCAGTATCATAATTCTTACCTTGGATCGAATTTAACGAACAAGGATGATGCCCCTGGTATATTAACTTTACCCTGAAAAAAAAAATTTTTTTTTGAAAAAGTTAAACCTGGCACCCATGACGTCAGATGCTCCAAGGATGATCAAGGATGCCCGACCTCAGAATTTTCGCCCCCCCCCCCCCCCCCCCCCACCCCAACTCCCTCCTTAATCTTGTAATAATCCTCGTACAGATACGCGTACGTACCGAGTCTACGGTTTCATTCTTGTAGTCGTGTTCAGATTCCCTGGTCTCCGAGGAAAGGGTCTCTTCTCCCATACAATGAGTAGCGGCTAACGACAAGGGTTGAACAAGAGGAGAGTCTCCTTGACGAACCACGTGGGATACCACCTGTGAGACAACAGTGATGATAGTAGGTGGATTAGTACAGACATGTTACATTTTTCCCTGCACTGGTAAGGTCTCGCTTTAGCTCCCACATGAGTTGTTAACAGTTGTCCACATCTACATATCATTACATTTACACAGGATTACCGTAACCTGATGCAGCATATTTATAACCAACATATTCCGCCAATGAGAGCTTAGCATTACATATATTTCATTCGTGACCCTCAGTATATCCCACAATACCTTGCTCAACAAATGCGCAACAATATCTTACGTTTTCAAAAAAACATTTTACTCTCAATTCTTCATATGACATATATTTCGTGTTTCCCCTTATTGCATTCCAGGATACCTTGCACAACAAATGCGTAAAAATCTTACATTCTCAAAGGTTTCGCCAGTCTCCATTCTTTGTATGATATCTAGAAGCCCTATTAACTGGATCTCGTCACAATTGTCCAGTAGTTCCGAGGTGATGACTTGTCCTACCGGCCAGTCAGACAGGATAGCCGCCAACAGGTGACGCGCGTAAATGATTGATAAAGCTAAATTGACCTGGTGGGAAAACAAGACAAGTGACTATTTAGAAACCAAAGGAGAATAGCTGATAGAAGATAGACAAAGACCGCCAGCCCGTCCACCCTCCCTCCCTCCCGACAGCCAAATGGGACACAGTAAGAAAAGTATATATACTGAAATCGCTGATTTTCGTTTCATCTTACCTTAACAAGATAATCTGTACAACCAGGTTTTCTCTCTTTTTCTAGAACATTCTTTAGTAATTCAGCCGATTTGGTACGAGCCTGTTTTTGTCGAGTCTGGGAAAGAAAACGAAATTAGTATTCAAGATGGAAAACACAAAGCACAGCGTTTACTGTCCGTCCGCCTGTTTGTAAGTACGTCCGTCTTTGATTCGTTTGTTCGTTCCGGTCGGTCCGTCCATATCCATTATTCATTGTAGTATACCTCAGCTATTTCCGCATCGCTCATAGTGGGTATTAATTTCTGTGCCATATCCTCCTGTTCAGGTTTCGCCTCCACGGTCCAGGGTTTGAACTCCTTAGCAGAGTACCTTACCACGCCTACATCCATCACCACGTCTTGCGGGACATCTTGAGGCTTCTCAGGCTTGGGTTCCCTGTGTAATATCAATCCAAAGGGTACTTAATACTTTTACAAGTAAAGTACGGGCATGACATTCCAAGTCATACCATTTCTTTGAAAGTTCTTTGACTTCTTCTGAGGGCTGAAAGCCAGTGCCATCAAAGCTATAAAGTGAAAGGAAAACAATAAATATAACAACTTTAGTTTAGTTTAGTTTAGTTTAGTTTAGTTTAGTTTAGTTTAGTTTATTTGTCACAATTGCTATATAATTGTCAGTTACAAATCATAAATCAGATAAAGAAAGGATAGAAATATTGTGACTGGAAAAGGAAACAGGACTCACGTCCCAATTGACATCCATTCCCAAGAAATAAAGTGGTTTTCAAGATTCCATAAAACAATTAAGCGTAAATAATAGGAGTAAAAACGAGTGACCAACTTAGATGGATTAATTTGATAGTTGAACATTGCGCGACGAGTTCCTAAGAATGTTGCGCAGTGTAAAAGGGCCTGGAGTGGCGCTGACGGTTCCTGCAATCCGTTGCACAAAGCAAAACGGGGTTCTAGTTCGTGCAATGGTACGCGCAACAAACAAATTGCGAGACAACCGGTATTCGGGTAATCCACAACCGGAAGAACGAAGGCCAAGATTGGATGAACAAACAATAAATTGTTAAATAAAACAAAGAACGCAGTTCACATGTAGAACAATACACATTGTTCACCATAATCCACACTTTCTTTGTTTTTGTCATTCTGTCCAATCCCAGGCTTTGTTCCACCAGTGGACACCGACCCCGCGTCTCGCAACAAGGTGGTGAAATAATTTGCTTGTAGTTCCAAGAACCGCAGGATAAAATGACTAAATGGATAAATGGTCACGACACGACGCGTGCGCACTTTAAATTCTCTTATTCTCATACCATCGTTGTACTTCTTCCAGTAGTTTTTCTCGGTCTCTGCCGACATTTTCATAAATGGCTCTAAGTATTGCTAATGGTGCTTGGACGGCCTCGTGGATGGTCTGATAAACAAACAAACAATAAATATACCAGGTATACAACTTGGTTGTGAATAAGTCAGGGGTAGAGATATCAACAAAATATAGCCCGTGGTTTGGGTACACGTAAAGACACTGGGTTCAGGTCCATTGTACTCCCATTTCAGACCATGTTTCATTCCCTTGAGCATCGTTTCTTTGTTTAACGGTTGAAACGATGATAAGACCTATGAACATGAATGGCCTGCAACAACTTATCTTATCGTCAAGAGAATGAAAAAGGGTCTTTAATGGTTAAGGCGCGTTTCCCTAGCAACTTTGTTGTGCAACTTGAACGGAAATCGCAGCTTCGTCGCCGCCAATTCAAAGTTGATCAAAGTTAGTGCAACTCACTGCGACTTGCGTCGCGATATCGCCATTATTGAAATTGACGCTCGACTCGCGCGATAAACTCTCTAGAGTAAACGGGAGTAAAAGAGTTGTCCTTACATCAAAGCAGGCCTTGGTCACATCGTCCATCCCTTCATAAGGATCCTCCCCACCAGATTCAGTAGATGATCCACTGGTTACTGACGTTGTTGATGGTTTACTCGCTACAGCCTGCGCGCTAGCTTTAGCGCCCTTTCCTTTCGTTGGTGCTTCAGATTTGTCCTTTGGTTTCATCTTCTCGAGTTTGTAAAGTTTCAATGATAACACCTGCGGATATACAATCAAGTGGAAGGCCTGAATGAAAATGACTCTTTGTAATTCTAGTATTGCGTGTACTCCTCCATTTTTTCTCCGCCTCCAAAAACCGGAGAACCCGGAGAAAAACCCTCGAAGCACAGGAGAGAACCAACAAACTCAACTTATATATGACGCCGGGTCCGAGGATCGAACCCAGGACCATCGTGGTGAGAGGTTCCGGGTTTGATCCTCGGACCCGGCATCACATGTGAGTTGAGTTTGTTGGTTCTCTCCTGTGCTTCGAGGGTTTTTCTCCGGGTTTTCCTCCCTCCACAAAAATCAACTTCCAAATTCAAATTCGATCTTCGGGGGCCTTGTAATTGGGGTAAAACCTGTAAGGCTCGCCCGTCCACCCAGGAGTGGTAAAGCTAATAAATTAAATAAATAAATTAAATTAGCGTTCAGCACCCTAAACAATCCAATCCTCACTCACCTCGAGATCCCTTAACAGCCACTGATTGCTAAATGACGTTCCCCGACAGCTAAGATTGATTAATAGAGGAATGATACCGCGTTTGATCAAGTCGTCATGGTAGACGCTGTCCTCCGAAGCCTGAAACAAACATGCGTCTCATGATTACAAAATGATTGACGCGGTAGCGTGGACTGCGACAAATTTTGCAGCCGCGTTAATACGCGCAACGAAAACAGCAGCGTGACAAGAATAAGAGTCGAATATCACCTTGATGTTACGCAGTAGTCCTTTCAGAGCCAGATACAGCATCCAAAGTCTTTCGACGGACACGCTGGTACCTGGAAGATTTCACAAAGCGATTTCATTACTTGCTTCATTGATTTATACTGGAAACTGCGAGCAGGCTCCCGGCGTGCCATTTTGTACGTCTACTTGTGTTTTAGTATCCATACAATTCTATATACTCACCTTGTTTGATCTCTGTCAAGATATCCTTGACGATACCCACCAGTATCGTCATGTTAGCAGAATGACTAGCATCTGTCCAACCAGACGAGCTCTCTACGTCATGTTCCTTGACCTAGAAACACCACGATACGTGAATGACTTCTATTACACAAATCAGTTTGTCTTGTCGTCGCGCACGACAATGAAGGATTCGAATGCGAGTTTCATACACCGTGTGGGTGGCGTGGGTGGCGTAGTGGTTTGTCCACTCGCCTCTCACCTCAATGGTCCTGGGTTCAAGCCCCGGCTTGGGCAGGATCATGTGAGTTGAGTTTGCTTTATATGTTGTTCTCTCCTGTGTCACGAGGGGTTTTCTCCGGGATCTCCGGTTTTCCCCCCTCCGTTAAAATCAACACGGGAGTTGTGAGTTGTAGGTATAGAATATATAATGTAGTGTAGTGTGTGTGTGTGTGTGACAGTGGCCGAGTAAAAATAGTAAAACAAAACGCACTGTCTTTGCGCGCACGTGAACACGACGAACTGCGCTCTCGATACGCGCACGCCGCTACAACCGAGAATGGATACGTTTTGCGCAAAGTTAGCGCATAATTTTTACACGTGATATATGACCAAACGTAACCTACTGATTTTTTCCTTCGTGACTTGACATCTATGACCATCACTGCGCCTTTCTCAGGGTAGGATTTCAACACCACTGCTTTGCGATTTTCCTCGGCGATCTGTTTAACTTCGACGACGGAACCCATTCGCACAACCTGAAAGATTGAATTCGTGTCAGCTAATGTTATGGACAGACAGACGAAAAAACATAGGTAGCTTAGCTATCGCGGTCTTCAATCCCTTTGGAAAATGAAGGCGTTTTCAGTACTTACGTCTGGAAACCCCGCAAACACGAGCAAACCAAATATGGCACTCAACTCGATCGTCTGAAAAAGGTATGGAATTTTACTCTTTAGAAAATACAGTTTTATTGATCAGTTAAGCCTGGTTTTCACTAGCGACACAAGCATAAGCACAGCGACATACGCAAGCGCAGATGATACTGCAAGGTTGACTGAATGTTTTGTTCTTTCCAAATACAAAGGGGTTAACTAACCGTGGAAGACTAACTGCGCTTGCGTATGTCGTTGTGCTTATGCTTGCGTCGCTAGTGAAAACCAGGCTTTATTGACAACATCAATGTGCCTGGATTACTTACATCTCCTGTTGAGGCTAACCGCTGGATGAATTTGCCGATGTGGGTACTAACACTAGGCTGCCACTGCAGTACACTGGTCAGCTGTTGAAGTGTGCAAGCCATGCCCGAAGCTGCGTCCAGGTCAGAACTGCAAAAAAGTATAATCGAAGGAACGTTACCAACTATCATTATAATCATTTGGGTGACTTATTTTCTTATTATTCAGCCAGTCGCATGTTGATGCTGCAGTGGTTTATGGGATTGTTTGAGTGGACAGATTTCAGAGTGACATATTTCTACTGGACGAAATCTATTTCTACTTCTACAAAAAGTCCCACAACGCATTGCAATAAGAACCGAACCCAGTCTTCCTCAACCTGTGATGAAAATGGACTACTGACGATATTCTTTTAACCAATCACAGCGTGAGAAGCCACTTGGCTTAGACTAGAGCTTATGAAGGTCTTCGTCCTACCTCGCTAAATACTCAGCGCCAAGATGAAAGAGAAATTCAACTGTACTTGTCCCACGCGAGTGTTCGCCCACGGGCTCCACAGAGTCACGTGACTCTTCTTCAGATTCCTGTAAACCACGTGATGCGTCTTCCAATGATTCTTGAGTCTTCAGGTTTCGTGTTACCTGGCCAGATGAATTGACGATGACGATCGCTCGGTCGGAAACCTGGAGACATCAAAAGCAGGAAGACGTCAGTAGGGGTGGGGTGGGGTGGGGACTCTTTGTTGCTCTTGTCTTTTGGTGCAACACTTTCTAAAACAAGAGGTGAACTGATTCTTGGACAAACATAAGTTTATAGGAGCGTACTTTAAAAGGATGGCAAAGAAGTACGAATGGTCATTTTAGACATTAGTAAAGACTTTGCCTGTGTGACTTCACAGTTAATAAACACAACCTTAGTAATAATAAACTTACCGCTGGTTTGATGCATTTTAGGTACTTGGCTAAGACGCCCATAGCTATGCTCCTGGTCTCCACCTCACAACCCTTACTCCTTCAAGCAAAAGTAAAGCGAAACAATCATTGCGGTTGTGTTATTGATGCGTAGCGCTGTAATAGCGAGGGTTGTCCAATATAGATACAAATTTATGCAAGGCATTGTCTAAAACAATGGAATGCAATGGAGCGTTTTAGAGAACGAAGCAATACAATGGAAGTGAACAATGCCTGCATAAATTTGTAGCAGTATTGGACTAGTATGCTAGTGTAGACATTGTACCTGATGATATTGTATAGAGACGGAAGGAGCTGTTCGGCCAGGAAGTGCTCCATACCAACACAGTAATTCGACCAGTGAGAGAGCTGAAAGGAGAACAAGACAAAGTGTGGTCAAACGAAAACTAGTGAGTTGGAGCCCTTTGTGGTTTATTTTGCGGTAAGCAAGTGTTGCGCGCAGGGAGGAGGCTCTCGCTTCTCAATACCATGGCGCGGGGTTTGATCCCCGCAAGTGAGTTAGGTTTGTTTATTATATCCATTGTTCAGATGGTTTTTTCCCTGGGTTCGTAGGTTTTCTTCTTCACACAAAAAAGGCCCCTAAATCAATCTGAGCTGTGTTCTGTCGCCATGAGTCGTATGGCGTCTGCCAACTGTTTCCACACCGTTTAATGGTCTATTTTCCCCATTATTTGCTCACCTTTGAGTCCTGTGGCAACAGCGCTCCTAACAACCCCAGTATTTTCTCGTGCGCTCCTTTAGCAAACACTTTCTCAGTCTCTTCTTTTCTGGCAGTTCTGGCGCTTTCTTCGCTGATTGTCTCCAAACTAGAGCATTCACTAGGTTTTGTGCCATCACTGAGGGAGCTGTTAGAATAATTCGCGATCAGAACTCGTTCACCTTCGGACTTTGATGCTTCTGAATCTTGGTTGGACGGGGTTGCGTCCTCTGAGCTCATGGAGATAGCGACTGCGGAAGGAGACACTGCCTCGGTTGTCGATGGTGCGTCTCCTTCTGTAAGGGTGGGCGCCTTCGTTGATGAGGGTACTTCATTCTTTGATGGAGCTGCAACATCTGAAGACGATACAGATTCCTTTGAAGTGCCTATGGTTGCAGCTTCTGTAGTGACAGTCACTGTCGGAAGAGATTCCCCCTTGACGGAGCCTTCAGTGCTCTGAGGGGTTTCTGAAGATGGTTTTGGGGGTTCTTCAGTTGTTGCTTCTTTCTTGCCAAGGGAATCCTCGGAGGAGGAAGACTTAGCGAGACCTTCAGCACTGGATGAGGAAAGAGCGCCTTCGTCCACGTTCTTGACTTCGGAGATCTTCTCATCTGATGGTGTTGGTGTCGCTTGGGCTTCTTCCTTCGGTGTTGAAACTATGACGATGTAGACGTTTAATGATTATTTTGCTTACAAAATAACGGGTAATATATAGGCTATGGTTCACGCACAGTATTTCTTTTTATCTTGTGCACACTAATTTAGTTTAGTCTTCCTTTTCTCGAGCCTGAGAAGTAAATCATCTACTCAATGGGCTCAGTAAAGCGGTACAACGATAGCGCACTGACCGATCAATGAGAAGCTAATTCTCTAGCGACCATTCTTACCTTCTGATGGGAGCCCTGTGTATTTAAGACTCTTGTTAAGCAGTTCCAGACAGTCTGTGTGAAGTTGGCCGGCATTGCGCATGTACTCAGCATTGAGACCCAACCCAAATCCTGCGGTCAAGATCACAATTCGTACTTTAAGACTAGTCATCACTTAATGTTGCGCAGTGCGCACCTTGTGGAGTTTGCGCCTTTTCACAAAATTCATCTATTTTTGACTGCGCAGCAAGTGAGAGAACGAAAGTGCATTTGCCACCGACCACATTTGACTGAAGGCGGGTACCAGATGTAAAACCAGTGAAAAGGGAATGAAAGAGTGCTCATTGTTTTGTTGAAAGTTTGCACTTCAGACGCTTTACCTGACTTGTCGGGGACGTTTAAGGCGTTGGCCAAAGACAATGCCAAGGCTGAGAACTGCAGCCAGGCGTGATGATAGGTGTAGGTCTGGGATAACCCTGTGGGCTGGTTAGTGGAAGAATCTACGAAGAAAAACAACCAATAGTCAGGTCACGTCTCTTAGCAACCTATCACAATACCACGAATGACAGAATGTATCCTTCTGATAAATCATTACCTGCTTTAAAAGGGAATTTGGTGACCCTGTGAGATCCCAGATGCCTGAAAATTAAGATGAAAAATAAGTTAGTGGCACAGAAGCTGGTGACGGTTACTGGGTAGGTCAACAATGCTGATCAAATGCGTCTTACCTGGCCGGGAATTTGAGGAACATCTGACATCCAAGGCAGAGATCGAAGTCTTCGCATTCATTGCAGTGGAATCGAGTACCCACGATGAAACATCTGCAGTTGTTACACTTGTATCTGGATGACAGGGTACAGGAGATCATAAATATCATACTTAGCGCTACCATCATCGTTATCATAAAATACTACATCCACATCCACATCAACTCAACCATCATCATCATCATCGTCGTCATCATCACTGTCATCATCATTCAGGTTTAGTAACGTTGTACGAAAGACGCCAAGGTCTTACGAAACGCTTGCATGAGGAAATTATTAACGATCATTTACATAAATTGTATTTTCTTCTCCCCGATAAGCATAATAGCAAGTATAATTTACCGGTAAGGCACAAGCGTGAATTCGAAATCCCTATATGCAAGACCAAAAGATGCCAGCATAGTTATATAAATTTTAATGCATCATATTCTAATAATTCTTAAATAATTTATAATTTTAGTAGTTAATGTAATATAGTATAGTAATAATTGTAATGCTTAAGTACATTTCAGCCGTTATAGGCTGCAAATCTTTTGTAAATAAAACTATTTATCTATCTATCATCATCATCATCAACAACACCATTACCATCATCATCATCACTGTTATCATCATCATCATCATTCTTATCACATGCATTGATTCCCATATAATACCATCATCGCCATCACCACGAACACTGTCCACACCCTACACCTCTAAGCCAGCAGAATATTCATACCTCAGGTCAACAACTTGGTGCTCTTCAGTATGACCCTCGGGCATAATGCCACCTGCAAAAATAACAGAAGACAAGGCAAAGAAAATTACCTACAAGCTATAACTCTGGTGTAAAAGTAGAGAAATGAGAAGACATTCGACATTCCAGGGATGACACTGACGTGCCGGGTACATTACCTAGATAACATGCGCTACACAGATCGACGTCTGAACAGTTCAGGCAACGGAAGCGTCGCCCGGGCAACGTACAGCTACAACCGTCACACGTGATGGTGACGTCAAGACAGTCTGAAAACTCGGCCACGAAAAGGTGCATTTGCTACAGGGAGAAAAACATATGAAAAAAAATATGAAAATGAAATGTCTTATAGAAGGAATCGGTGATGAAAAATGGGATGGATGGGTAAATAATATTATTCTCATTATCGTCATCATCGTCATCATAATCATCATCAGCAGCAGCATGTGAATAAAAGAATACAGTCTTTGCAACTGACTGGAGGACTCTGGATTTTCCATTGACCTTCTTTGGGAAGGGACGTTTTACTCGACCAAGAGAAAATGAGATAAGAGAAGGAATCCCTGGTACCCATCATATCAGCCCTTCGTTTTATTTTTAGAATA
>WUCR03307218.1:0-12283 GCA_009858155.3 Phymanthus crucifer
GGAGGGACGTAAAAGAACCACTGAGGATGTAATAAAACCCTGGCAGTGACCACCCTCAGTGTCTGGCCTTAGAACATTAACCCCCTCGATGAGCTTTGCTCTTGGGGTGAATGTAGCAAAATATGTTTAAATAAAAAAAAAAAGAAGATGACACGGTAATACCTTTGAACCTTTTGGAGTATGGAGAAATCTTACCTCTGCAACAAGCCCTAAGTCTCCCTTCTCAGCTAAATCAGATTTGATAAGCTGAACATTTCGGCCTAGGGGATAAATGAAGGCTTTAGATGAGTATGGTACATGAGGTATATCTGAAAGAAACTTCTTACAAGCTTTCAACATTGTGTGGTAAACATTACCAGTTGCTTCAGCAACAGCTTTCATCAACACATGATCACCTATGCCAAGTTCTATGCCTTCGTATGCTGGAGCAAGCTACAAAACAAAGCCTAAGTAATGTTACCATGCATATGGGCTGTTTAGAGGGTTCAACAGATGGTTTATCTACCTTATTGAGACACAAGTAGATGCAGGGCAGCAGGTCATTTGGAGACAGCACAATGACTGAGCGTAGTAGGTTACTAAGTGTTGACATTATCTTTAGTCTAGGTTCAAGGAAATTATATTCAAAATGTTTTGGTTTTTGATGAACACAAAAAAGTGGAAAGTGATATGTGCCGCAAACACTTCTTTCTAAAATGATGGTGAAGATGATGATTTCAAAATGATGTCAGGACATTGATGATGATGATGTGATGATGGTGTTGATGATCATGATGACGATGATGATGATGATGAGGCAATCAGATTTAATTGTGGTTGCAAGCAATGTTACTGTACCTTGCCGATGTTTCTTCAATTGCTTGAAAGGTTCTGGCAACAGCAAGATAAGGAACTCTAAAACAAAATGTATAACATTTCTATTAGTTTGTTTATAATTCCAGATAACAGGGTACCCATGCATATAAACATACCTTTCCCCTTGTTTCCAACACGCATGCTTTATTGGGTGATAGCAGTTCTTCTCTGGGTTATATTCACTGGCGTCAACTGGTTTATGGTCTTCCCCCCTATCCTCTTTCTCCTCTTTTGGAGATCTCTTTTCAGTTTTGATCTTCGTCTCTTCCTTGTTTGTCTCTTTTGGTTTGCTGTCTTTGGAGGGCTGTCTTGGAGCTAAACATGATAAAATAGTAAAGACGTTCTGTTGAACCAATCATAATCATTCAAGAGTAGAAACAATCAAAATTAATCAGAATAAAACTAAACTGAAACCAGCACAGAACAGCATAGTTGCCTAGGAGTAATTATTGATGTAGCTCAGCCAGCAAATATGAAAGCCGTCGGCCAACCAATTAGACTGGCCAATAGTTGTCCCATGCATGGTTGAAACTGTTGTAGTCACTAGTTGGTATCATAACCAATTACTTACAGAAAAAACTACTGAAGGCAGATTTCTTGTTCTCTTCCTTCTTGTCATCTTTCTCAGAATCCCTTGACTTTTCTTCCTTGCAAAAGACTTTGTGTTCTTCCGATGGTATCTTACTTTTTTCTGAGTCAACCTCCATCTTGTTATTCTCTGAATCACTCACAGACTTGTCGTCTTCGGTAGATTTTGTCTTGGTTCCTTTCTGCTTTTCTTCTGCCTTTTCTTTTGTTTTCTCCTTCTTCGTATTGGAAGATTTTGGAGAGGTCTCCTTGTTGCCATCTTTTTCTGTTTTTGTTTTTTTTGCTGCTGGACTCGATACATCTTTTTTGAGTTCTTCCTCGCTTGATGTTTTGTCAGCCTTAATATTCTGGGTACCGGAAGGTTGTTCCTTGAGGGAAATAATTGCAGGGTAAGCAATCCTGTCTTTTTAAATAAATATAATTTGAGGACAACTCAGAAAAAGGGTGGTGCTTTTAAATTAACTTCAATGTATATGGCGCTAGTGGACAACCTGGTAAGTGGTCAGTAAATGGTTAAACAGAGTTGCACAGATTGTTCACTATTGCCACAAGCACTCAAATACCTTTTTGTTTGTTGAATTGCTGGTTCCAGAAGATGCCTTTCTTTTTCTCATGTGTTTTCTTGCTAAGAATGTAAAACCACAATTGAAAAGAAAACTTCAACATACCGGCACTTATCAAAATTTTTATGACAACAAACAAGATGTTTGTTTAGGCTGTGCATCCAAATGCAAATTGATTACCTTGTATGAGAGTTACAAATGTTAAAGCATTGGACTGAAGCTAAAGCTTCTAAAGACAAACTACAACAACTCTGGCAAAACTTGGTGAATTTGAGATTACAAACCTGTTGTTCTCTTGGGAATAAAATCATCGTCAGTTGGTGAAGATGGTGCTTTGATTTCCTCAGTATTCTCATGTCCATTCGTGGTATTTTCAGTCCCATTTTCTTGATGGCCATTCATTTTGCTTTCACTTTCATTTATATCCAACCTATTAGTTTTAGCTTGTTCTTTTTCTGTTGTCGTGTCCATAGCCTCATTTTCCTCGTCACTGCTATCTTCTAGTACCCTAGCAACCTTACGCCGAGACTTTTTAACAGGGGATGAATTGAGGATTGCTGTGGGTTTTGAATCTTTTTTTGTTGATTGGTGTTTGGATTTCTTGAGGTCTTCATCTCTGATTGGACAAGGCAAGACCAGACATGTTGAGAAAAACAAATAACTAGGGGAGGGGAGGGAAGGGGGATTGAGTTTGTAACGACAATTACTTAGAGAAAATTGTTCAAATTCGTACAAATATATCGTGGTGAACACTGAAAAGATTAAAACCTTTGGATTGAGAAGAACCTGGTGGCTATTCTCACTATTTCATTGAAATCTTTAAACTCTATAAACATTGACATTTCTGATGAAAAATCATTCTTTTACCCAGGTTTTGTCTCTGATCCATCATTTTTCTCTTGCAGCTTGGCAGAGGGACGAAAAAACGCCCTGTGAATAACAAAATAGGACAAAACAGTTGCTTATTAGTATTTGACCAGCACCAAAGCAACACCACTACACACAAACAACATGGACGACCTTAGTACTACCTGGGCAGCACATCTACTCATCTTTCCTCAACCAAAATAGCTTGAAATTTCTTTGATCTCTGGAATATACTTACGAAATCGATTTTTGAGACATCGAAGAGTAAAGCTTCTTTCCAGCACTGCTATAAGGCTTCAAATTCTCGACGTTTTTAATTTGCTTCCAGACAAAAATATTCGCGCCAATTCTTGGAGTAAACTGATCACGTGGTATTTTTCCGGAAGTGACTTGTTTGAGAACCGGAAATGACTGTGACAAGCCTCCAACTCAGCTCAATTTTTTCTTCAACATTTCAATATTTTACCATCAAGAAATTCTAACTTAGTTTTTAGATTCTATAGAAAATTAGTTTTCTGCTATGTTTTGTGCACTTTTTTGGTCATTCCCATACCTTTTATTTCTATTTTTATTTCGGTAAATCAGCTTTCGGTTTCGTAGAAGTCTTTTTCTTGTAAATGAAATTCGCGCCCATGAAAAATTGCTATTTATTTTTACTTCAAACAACTACTACATACCCTAAAATGTTAAAAGCATAATTTTGAGAAAAAATTCAGAAAGAACTCGAGCGTCCATTCGTTCACTTTTCAGCAGAATTTTAGCAATGTAACTGGGAAGTAACACCCGGAAAAAACAGTCCTTATATATGCCAACATAATTTATAGCCACTGCACATTTTTGTGACGTTAGTAGAGTGTACCACCAATGGAAATTCTTGGTTTTTTCCTTACAATGAAAGATTTCCGCTCGGTCAGCGTTATAACTTGAAGAAACTAGAGGGCATTTCGTCACAGCTTCCATTCTTTTTTTGGAACTTCGCGGGGGGTGTTATATATAAGAGGGTGTGTCGAAGAATGCTATAAATCGAACCACACCGCTTCACTAACCAGAGCTAGTGTTTCCGTCTTTATATCTCCTTCTTTCGGTCGGAATTCACCGTTACTGGAGGCTATAATCGTTGGCAGGGACTTGTTACAGTTCTAGCGTTCCTCTTTGGATTTTGTGTTGTTTTTAACTGGCGTTATGCAGGCCATAAAGTGTGTTGTAGTTGGAGATGGGTGAGTCTTGATAGCCGGCACATTAGCTTACAACCCTTCACTTCAAGCCTGTGGTTCGTTAGCCGGGATGAAATCTCACGTTCAAGTTCACTGGATGTATCGTTTTGCCCCAAGATCGTTCAGTTCTAGAGAAGCTAAACGTTTAGCTGTGTTTTAGAAGGTTGTTTGGGTTATTTCCATGTGAATTTGGCGACCATTGCAAACTCGTGTGTTTCACAAACACGCCTCGACATGCAGCGTACGATACACCGTCCTCTCTTCAAGATTATTCTTATAACGAATTAATCTGAGAACTTTTCTTCCTTGTAGTGCCGTGGGTAAGACTTGTCTTCTCATCAGTTATACCACGAATGCTTTCCCTGGAGAATATATCCCAACTGTGTAAGTAAAGCTTAAATTCCAAAACATTTCTTCTGTCGTGGGCCTACTTGCTTTTATTTCCTGTTGCTCGCCTAAAATCAAATGCTAATCTCGCTTGCTCAGGCATATTCAAAGTATATTTACCGTGTATTTATGGTCTAGTAATTCGTGATTTTAATGATTTAGGTTTGATAACTATTCAGCGAATGTGATGGTAGATGGGAAACCCATCAATCTTGGGCTCTGGGATACAGCAGGTAAGCGCGAGAGATCCTAGTATATGATGGAATTTTGCCCTCTACGAATTCCTTAACTTTCAAATTAAAGCGTCCATCCCCTTACAAACCCCCCAGAAAACTGATACAACTGAAACTGGTAAAAAAGTATAAAACATTTTTATTGTAAGTTCAGATCAAAGGGCACATCACGTACTAGATTATGGTGGTTTCAGACTCGTGTACACTTTACCAATTAATGTACCTTTCAAATCAGTTTCTTGTTAATTTCCAAGATCATTGTTCGTGTAGCTCTTTTCAGTGATATTGGGGCCTGCTTTGCCAGCTTCTTGAGATTTATTACCTTGTTCTTGTTATCAAATTGCCATAAAATAATACAGGCCAATAATCATGACATTCAATTGCATTCCTGTGGATGCGATTCAACATGTCACTGCTTTCTAAAGAAAAATGAAATTTCCTGACATACAGAAACATCAACAATGATTTTATTAGTTTCCTTAATAATCATTAAGTACAGATTCAGTACGCATTCCATACAAATTCCTACATTCATAGCAGATGCAGCAAAACAAGTTTTTTTTTTCAAGTTCGTACTGTATTATTGTCCTGTTTTTCTTCAAAGTTTGATTATAAATTTGTTTTGTAATAGCATCAATATTGTATGTGTGGAATAATTGACTTCAAAATCATGAGTCGATGAATAAGTTAGCAGCAATGCTTTTGTTGGGTTGCCACGAAAGCTGAAGCATTTTGTTTAAGGGTACTCTAGGACTTCACACCATTTTTCTTTCATTTGCAAGAATAGAAATAATGTTTCCCACATTTGAAAAATATTATATCAGTTTTGATGGTTTGCTTTCACTATATTTGTGTTATTGTCTTTGTACGGTATTATAATATTCGCTATCCCCCACGGTGGCAATTTACTTTCACTTTTAAATGTTTGTCAATACTGCCACTCATTTACACAAATTGAATTAAAGTATTATAATTATGAAGAACCAACACTTCAAAAAATTGTTTCTAAACACTGACCTATTAAACAATATTATCGAGTTGATTTATTATCTTATGGTCTGTAGTTTTTCAGTTTCTATAAACACTTTAAATTAATTGCACTCCATCTTATAATAATTAGTGATTTTTAGGATGTAACACTTGTCACATAACACAGCAAATTAGGACTTTTCTGCTCGTGTTTTAAATAATGGCTTTGGCACATGAGAAAAGTGTGTAAAGAAGAAAATTTCTTTTGTTTTGCCCTCAAACATTGCTGCCATGAAGTCACATGAAATCCCTCTATATGCCTCGCACACTTAAACAGGCATGCTCACAGCTTGAATTGTTAAAATTTTGACCTGGAATTAAATGAGAGGATTTAAGCCATATAAATATTATACAACTGCAATGCAATCATGTAGCAATGCAGCCATAATCCACTTCTTGCATTATTATAGCCTATGTTGACCATCACACAAGAATACTCGTGAGTTTCCTTTCTTATTAAAATTTTTAATTTTGGAATAATATGGCAAGTGCTAATGAAGTGAACAAAAGAAAGTATGCAAGGAATAATATCTGGTAGTTGTAGCGATCGACACCATAATGCAAATGGCCTCTTGTTGATGCACTACAATAAATATATCCACTGAGGGCATTCTGGGTCATGCATCACCCATTCTCATGGCCTAAATTAATGTCCAGTCATAAGCCAAATTATCAGGTTCAGTTCGGTTATACCTTGTTTCTGGTTCAATATGATTGCAGATGAGACAAATATTTGATCTGAGTAGTTCAAATTCTGGCAGGAGAGATAGCCCAGTAACTTGTCACTTTATAACCTGTCTTCTCTACCTCCTCATTGGTATAGGGGCTTTAATTGGTGTAAATAAAACCTTACACAAACTTCATTTGTTTAAGAGAAGTTTTGTAAAGCCACTATTTCTTCGTACCTTCTTTATCTTTCAAAAACTTAAATAAATGTATTTGTCTTGTTTCTTTCTTCACAGGACAAGAAGATTATGACAGACTTAGACCATTATCATACCCTCAAACAGTAAGTTTTCTTTCATTAGTTTTCTTTATTACACATGGTCTGAGCTGCTGTCATCAAATGGTACAGTTGATTGTTTCTGCTGACCATATCTGATGTTGTTATATTTTGGTGCATTTGTTCAATAATAGCTCTAAATCAGCCATTGTTTACTTTGCAGGATGTTTTCCTTATTTGCTTTTCACTAATTAGTCCAGCGTCCTATGAAAATGTTAGAGCAAAGGTAAGAGTAACTTAAATAATCCAGTGTCCTTCTGTATCCCCTCTCTCACCCTTGGAATATCGGGTTTGATGCTTGGACTGAGAACCCCTGGCCAGGGAGTACCCATTTGTATTTTTCACATCTCTTGTAACCCTAATCTTTTTTGTTCATAAACTTACAAATTCAAAACATTTTCCTGTACCAATGTTCACAAATCCCTAACCTTTTCAATACCATTGGCCCCTAAAAAGATGTCCCTTTCAAACAGAGACTACCAGTATAATGCCTTATTCATTATAAAGAATTAGTCTATTGCACTTCCATCACTTTGAGTTTTTCCCAGATGTGGGGGCAATATCACACATTCAATTTTATTTTTCTTTCAATTTAGTGGTACCCTGAAGTGAGCCATCACTGTCCAAATACACCAATTGTGCTAGTAGGAACCAAACTTGATCTTCGTGATGATAAGGAAACTATAGAAAAGCTTAAAGAAAAGAAGCTAGCCCCTCTAACCTACCCACAAGGATTAAACATGGCTAAAGAGATTGGCGCAGTCAAGTACCTGGAATGCTCAGCGTTGACTCAGAAAGGACTCAAAACAGTATTCGATGAGGCTATTAGAGCAGTATTATGTCCAACCAAACCAGCGAAAAAGAAAAATAAAATGTGTAGAGTTCTATGATCAAGTTCTTTTTTGCAAGCCATGTTTAACTTACTGCTATAAGGTACGGACAATGTAAGTATTAAATAGTGGTCTTTGTTCTATGACAAATGTTTTCTATATATTGAGCAATTTCTTAGATATGACAAAACAAAATAGGTGTTGGTTTATCTGCCAGCACAACAAAATAACACAAGCAATTGATTACTTTCGTACATTTTTGCGCCAAAAACCAGGATTACTTTGAAGAATACATGTTCCAGTATTTGAGATAAGATACTACCGGTAGTGATTTTAAAAACTAACCAGCGACCAGCCGTATTTCTTCCAAAGTGGATTGTTATTCATTGAATAAATTTTCAGAGAATTCCTAAATGTTCTTCTGGTTGCTTAATATAAAAGTCATTTATAAATTCACAAAGTAACAATGGCAAATTTAAGGAGATGTCGAATCATTCTTGTACATTTAAAAATCAAGCAAATTATTTTTTACTTCATTTTTTTTTTCATGTACACCACAAAGGCAAACATGAAAAACGCAAATGGCTTTGTATTATTTTTGTTTAATATGTGAAATTTCAAAGTGTAGGATATTGCACCTCGTGAAATACACCTGTAATAGCATAATGCTCACAATTCACACACTCATCTTAGCCCTAATCATGCATCACGCATAACCCCTGGGCATAATGCTCTCTGAGGATTATTCAAGAATGAAACAGTTTGGGGATTGTTGAATTTATCCAGCAAGCAGGGATTTCATTAGGCTGCTGTATACTATACAAAAAAAGAAAAATATATAAAACACAATGAAATATTCATGAATGGAGTGAGCCGTACTTCATTGTTACAATAACTTTCGTGGAAAGTACGCTGTCTGAATCAACTGAGTACATCTTGTATTGTATGGTATAGCTCAGGTGTTCAGTACGGCTGGCTTAGTCATATCTATATAGCCTGGCTGAAAATTCCTCTTTTTAGTATTGCTCATGGAAAGTACACCATCTGAACTTAGTTTAAGGTTATTTCTTTAAAACTAGGTGGTACATCGTTGCTATAGACACAAAAGCATCTCCACCAGTTGACTAACTGCTTGCTGATTAACGGCCAAGACCCGCAGATATTGGACTGGCTCTTGCTAACAGTCCACTGTGAGTCCTCCCTCACCTGACCAACTTGATAAATGATGCAACCTTTGCCGGGTGGCCCAGGGGTTATGTGTGATGCAGGATTAGGGCTAAGATGAGTGCGTGAATTGTGAACATTCTTGAATATTTCCTATCTTTGCAATAGTATCATATAAAAGTAAAGTACCATTGAGGACCATATAAAAATGCAATTGTACTTCACAGTAAGCAATGCCACACTTTGGGATGTTATGTGATTGCTATAGATCTTCAAAAGGTATCAGCTGGTTATTATTTTCATGTAAAAATTAAGCACCAGTATAAGCTTGGTTCTCATTTTTGATTGGAAGACAACCCATTAATTTCCATTTAAAATCTAAAATGGAAATTGCAAAAATCAAGAATGAGATACTTGTAACTCGTTTGTTTTTCTTGTAGAATTAGTTCTTTGTTAGAGTTCAGAAAAATTAATACTGTTCAAGTTTAAACAGACAAAAACTGCCATCAGATTTGCTCCTAAAGCTACAGTTACAGTACGACTACTATAACCAGGCCACTTGAATAAAACTGATGAATAAGATTACAGTAATGGCATTAGCCAATCAGCAGCAAGGTGCTATCTGATTGGCTGCTTTAGAATCTTAAACTAAATTAGCAATGTGATTGGCTAGTGATACTAATTGGTCAAATTTGTAGTAGTCATGCTGTAAATATTGAACTTTGCATGAGCCATATTACAGTATTCTTTTATGTCATTAAAAAGTTTGGCTCATGTGAAGATAAGCATTTTCATTTTGCCCAAGTTTTCTATCATTTCAAAATGAAATTCTAATAATTGTCATTTTTATGACTTAGTCTGCAATCTTTAATCATGGTATTTCTAGGAATATTATTCTGTGCATTTCTTTCAGATCCTATTCAGTTGCATTATGGACAGTTAAAAAGGAGAAGTTTTTGCATGACTGTGAGACAACATTCTCATCACAGTAGAAAATGAATGAAATCCTTTGAATAAACCAATGAAAGTACTCAAACCTGCTCATGACAAAGCACATCTTGATAACATTTTTCACAGTCCTGCAAAATTTTCTCTATTAAGTACTTTGATTCTTATCGATTGTGATGGAATGAAATGTCAAGACTCGGTGGTATATGGTGTGCAGCTTTGTAATCTGTTAATGTAAATCATGGACAAATATTGATGTAGTGCAGTGATGAAGCTCAAATATATTTTTATTATAAATGAATCTCTTGTGTCTTACTGTGTTTAATTCTTATGAGATATGACAACTAATTTGGGGGCTCATTGTGGGTAAAGTTAATCATGTCTTTACTAATGGTATGAGGTAACGACAATGTGCACTCTCTTAATATGTGAACCTTTTAAAAGAAATTTATTCTGACAGAGTGAAAAAAGTAGCTTTTTATTGGTGTTATTGGAATCTTTTAGTTTGAATATTTTGCTAGTTTTTGAATGTGAATACATAGCTCATAAAGTGGGAGTTAAAATAATGAATAAAAACTCATTAAGGATGATGATCATTGTTCCTAATCCATGCAGGAATCCTTAGGCATTAAAAAGCAGGTTTTAACTAATTTTAGGATGATTTAAATTATTTTTGTTCTGATTAAAATACAAGTTTGGTGGGTGGAAATAATTTGTTATGAAAGAGTTGGTTTTCAAGGTTTTCCACAAGAATGAAATAACAAAAAACATGGTGACCTTAGTGGTTGATTTATAAGAGGACATAGGTTGACAAGTCTTTTGTTAAATGTGGTTGTGAAAATCAATCAACAGAGAAATAAATTCAATCTAAAATCTGGTTTGAACAATTTTGAAATGTATTACACTTTTGAAATGTACCACTACAGATTATATTTTTTAAAATACACAATTTATTGCACATAGTTTCTAAAAATGAAAAAATATTTTGTATGCATGATTAAATATCGAATGGTTTTTTTGAATTTTTAGTATAAAATATTTCAAGTTGTTCGTGTGAAAACAACTTGAAAATGAATGGAAAAATTTAAGTAAGAAGGTGTATAGAAGCATGGGCAAAATTAAAAATCCCATTTGAAAAAGTTCCATACATTCAATTTCATATTTTTTTGATCTTGACAACCAAAAAAATGGTGTTTAAAGGTAAATTCAATTTCTAAATCACGTGGGAGTGAAATCTTGAAAAATAAATTCAATCAAATTTATCCTTGCTTTCTACTAATAAAACTGCAATATAAGAAGGAAACGTCTTATCTTCTGTAATGGAGGTGTTTTCCCTCTCGTAATCCTCTTTGTGGGTGGAATATAAATAGCTTTTCCGTTGCGAAAAAGCAACGAACGGCTACCGAACTACCACCGAAAGTTAAAATAAAAGAGTCGCGGAAGATATCTTCGTAAAGATGAATATCACTTCCTATAATCCCACTTTTCCTTAAAATGTTTGAGTATTTTTACGCTATAATTAAATAGCTCCTTTTATAGTCAGGTGGCTTAACGATTCGATCGTGACAAAAGTGATAAAAGCATGATATTTGGTACACAGCTAGCTTATACCCTACCAAGTGATATTAGAAGGGGTGCCCAAGTCAATCGACTCATGCTTCCGTTTTAAGGGGATTTTAAATTTTGGTCAAAATCAAGATTTGGGCTACCTGTGGTACAGTTTTCATAAGCAATATTTGATAATATTTTGCATAGTTATCTTGCTTTTTTCATTTGTTAATACGTATTTTGATATTTTACAGCTGTTATAATGAGATTACATTATAATTTGGAACTTCTTTGAGAAGATTTTAATTCATGGTCAAAATTCAGATTTGGGCTACCTGTGGTACGGTTTTCAAGAGCGTTATTTGAATGCTTTGGAAAAAATTTCGCAGAAAAAGCAGCAAGATTAAATTTACGAAAAATTGACCTTGTCTTTTCATACATCAAGACTCGTCATATGAGTAATGCTAATGAATTCTGCTAACCCAAAAAAAGTGACCAAAGCACTAGGATTTGCTCTTATTAGAAATAAATATTCTCACTGGTATGATAAGCACGATTTGAGCCAGTGCGTCGCATTTAGGAATTTCTACCACCCCTCAGCTCACGGAGTGCGTGCATCCGTGTCCCCAGGAACTCTTAAAAGACTTTTAACTACCTAGAACTCCTTTCTGACTCAGTTTGCCAAGTTTCGGCTGCCAAGGTCCTTCCAAGCTTGATTCGCCCACCCACCTCCCCTTCGGCAACGTGAAGTCAACATAGCTCGCAACTGCTCATTTCCTCCAGAAATCGCGTTCCCCCATATCTTAATCCCTAACCGGGACAATGAGTGGTTATCGCACCAGTGAGAATCATTTACTATATTGGGGTTGGCTAATCATCCCCCTTGCAGCCTAGTGGCTGAATTGCGGGGACACAGCTCAACGTGGCCTTAAACGAAGGTATACTAGGGCGCCTCTGGCTTGCCGCCATATGACTCATGTCTGGTCCCGGAGCACAGCCTAGATCGAATCAAGGTTGGTTTTGTGGAGGGCGGAAAACTGGAGAAAGAATCCGG
>WUCR03307460.1:1376-12271 GCA_009858155.3 Phymanthus crucifer
AACGTTTGAAAGCTAAACAATCATAGCCTATTTTCTAGAAGTATGGCGGTGATTAAATTGATTTTTTACTCAAATAATTTGGCCTTTTTTTGACAATTTTTCGTGTTTGCGTTATTGTTCGTGCTTTTTTATCAAACTGGGAAACTTTCTTGAAATCTGACGAAGAAATGAAGCCGGTGACGTCTAGTTCTATTTGCTCGTTTACCTCTAGTATGACTACTTTCATCGTGCCTATGAACATTCTTAAAAAGACAAGACTAGCATGAACTTAATACTTGCTAGTCATCGATTGAAAATTGGCCAAGACCGTCTGAACAAAATAAACAAAATATATAAAAAATTAAAAAAAAATGAATAAATACTAATAGGGTTAACCAATGGGTAGGCTTAAGGAAACTAGTAACATTTGAAAGTGCATGAATGGCTGCAAGTTAACTTTGCAGTTTTTGTACTAGTTGTTTATGTGCAACACGGGGCACAGTGGTAAACATTGCGTGTTACGACCAGAAATCTTTCTTACTGAGTCATTGTTGGATTTTTAACCGTTTAAACCATGAAATATTGTTTCATAATCGTTGTTTAATCAATATTTGTGATAACAGATTTAACACCTGTCTGTGTGACGTGTGATCCTGCACGAACCGAACGGGAAATAATGTACTAGCTTACCTCAGTGGCTAATAATCAAGCAAAAAACGAAAGCTAAAAAAGCGGCACTAACACTAGGACAAACGCGGTTATGATGATGTACTAAATAAATGTGTATAAATATATGAATGAAAAAAAATGAATAACAAGAATGGGAAAAGATTAAGATAAAATATGACCTAAAGCTAAATTGAATGGAATACAGAAAACAAAGTTGTGAAATAATCCCATTAGGCTGGAGACATTTGTTGACTGATTGTGAGTCACTTCAACTGAAGATAACAACAATCTGAGCGAACTAGAAATATTGCTTGGGTTTTTGATAATAACAAGAATGATTATAGTGCTTTTTGTTCAACGTTGTCTAATTACTTATTTCGTTGGAATAATGCCCTGCAATGAATGTAAATAAACAGACTTCACAATGAAAAGGCCAAACAATACTAATGAACGAGGAAAACACATTCTTTAAATATCAACAACGCATTTTTCAGCTGTTCATCGGTGAGGGCTTTCAACGTTTTTGATGTAAAGTAATCAATCACGACAGAATGAAGGGTGTGTGGGGGTGGGGTGGGGGTGGGGTGTGGGGGGTGTGTGGGGGGTGGGGGGAAAGTTCAGGTATGGAATGTCGCGTGTTATATGAAATGGTCCAATATCACGTTAGCATGAAGAAAAGCTGGGCGCAAAATCATGTTTTGTTCTTCATCACCTCATCGAAGTGGTTCATGAGCTGCGAGCCGAACAATCCTAGCAAATTCAACGACCCTGAAATGGTCCAATATCACGTTAGCATGAAGACAAGCTGGAAGCAAAATCATGTTTTGTTCTTCATCACCTCATCGAAGTGGTTCATGAGCCGCGAGCCGAACAATCCTAGCAAATTCAATGACCCTGTAAACTAACCTTTGACGAACGAAATGCAAAACTATGTTAGATCAAAATCAGCTTATACTGTAAACATGCAACGCTGCTGGGCTTGAAGAACACTTATGGATTTGCTCAACGCTTGTAGCTGTAAATTAAAATACTATGCAAAAGCTGGGCTCAGACTCAATGAGTAATCGATTCATTAAGCGCATGATTACACAGAGAGTTCAATTGACTTAATCGTCTGTGATCTACTAGATATCAACAAACTTGACATTCTTCAAGAAAACATTCTTCTTATCAAAACAATATGTTCATTTTGTGCTGGAGGGGCTAAAACACTTAGAATACCAAGGCGCTAAGTACACTTTGAATGAAATTTATGACCGTCTTGTTAAGGTGCGTGGCGAATTTGCGCTGAATTATCTTTCACTTTTCCCTCTCTCTCTCTCATTTCTCTCTATCATCTTTCTTTTAATCATCTCGCTCTCTTTTGGGCTTCCGTGTTTCTCATTCCTCCATATCTTTTCACTTTTTTCTTCATTTTTTTTTTTCACTCTCTTTTCTTCCCCGTTTTGGATTTCCCCATCTTTTCACTTACGAACTTACAGCGAATAACCAACCTCAATGAACTATATCCATCCTACCTATCGTATCGAGCAGAACCATGCGAAGCACAGTAGCCCGGAGGCGAGGCGATGATACTATCACATCCGCTGCGCCCAAATCTTTGCTGCATTAACTAAACCAAGTTTCATTCTTCTTACAATATGCTCGACTGATAAGATACCAACTCTTATCTCTCAACTAACGTGACATGCTCCTGCTTTCAAACACATACCATTAACATCTATTAATAGTCTTATTGAGTCGTATTACCTCCAGTTGGGACTTTATATGAATAAGTTGAGTGTATTTTTTCCCAAGTTAATTGAATTATTTTCTTCATTTCTTCGTCTTTTCGTCACCTGAAAATCCTTCAGCCTGAGATGGAGTTGGTGACAATCCACCGGAGATGAATTCAACAAGCGAGATAAGATTTTTAGGCTGAATTGAAACATGAATTGGGTCCAAGTGAGTGAAAAAGTCTGACATGAATCTTGTCATTCTGAGTAAATCCCTATAGACGCTGTAGAAAAATAAGAAGACTAAACTAAGTACTGTCAGGTTCTATAATTTTCCAGAATGAAATAGACAAATACTTGACAAAATAATTTTTAAAACAATCACATCAGATCCAACATCACTCAAACAATAATAAAAAGTCGCGCCCAATTCTTATTTTTTTCTTAAGATGCAATCTCAGAAATTAATTACATGCTGGAAAATCAAAATAAGAACGAATTCTGAGATGAGATTTCTCTGGTCGATTATTTTCGAGCACTATTTCTTGGCATTTTGTTTTGTTCTTGCAATTTGGCATCGATGCTGAAAGATTTCCAAGATGCGCATAAACGAATAGCGAGAAATTTACTCAGAAACCTAGTTGAGGCGACGATTTGATTTTCAAGCTAACTATACTATAATCATTAATCCGGAAGTTTTGTTTCGCCAGCGTGATAACATAATAACAATCTCCTTGCAGAGAGCCGGTCATTATTGCGTTAAGCATATTCATTTTCATTTGGCTAAATTGGATTGTTGTTGATGTTTGTCTCAGCTCAGCTCTTGTGGCAGTGAACACGCCTCCTAGTTCATTTCCTGTCAATGCAATTCACTTGGATCCCCTTCTGTGATCTTAACCGCGTATAATAGCCATGATTTCCTGACTACGATTGATCTCATATTTTGCCCAGATCTCAAGTGCAAGCATCTTTTGTTAATCGAACTCTAGAAGGCTCGTTACGTGCATCGCAGTGACTTCCAGCTCAACCTCGTCAGTGTGTTATCAATTTCCTCATCAACTTGTTCAACCTCATTAGAACGGGGTTAGTCTCCCTCACCGACCAGTTGGACTAAACTGTTTGAGCATACATATACACATCGGTGCATCGAGGGTCATTCGCTTGCTATGACACTGTCGTCTACGCGCACTATGTTTGCGCTTGGTGTTCTAGTATTCCATACCTTCGCATTCGGTTGTGCAAGCAGCCCTGTTTGGACAAAACAAGGCCTAGTCAAGGGAATACGCGAAGACATCCAAGACTACAAGGGACTGCAAAAAACCATCTACAAGTTCCTGGGCGTTCCATATGCCGAAAAGCCAATAGGCGATCTTCGCTTCAAACGCCCACAACCTCTCAAGAGTTGGGGAACAAATATTCATAACGCCACTTATTTCCGACCGATTTGTGTACAGGATAAGAGACACTACGGAAAATTCGTCAAAATTGCGTGGCCAGAGTTTGATCATGAAAAAGATATCGACGAGGACTGCCTGTATCTGAACATCTATACTCCATCAATATCACCCTGTAAGAAAAGGTACCCAGTGATTTTCTACATCCACGGTGGAAGCTACATCGCAGGCACTCCTGTTCGTGACAGATCCCCCGGCGAGTACTTACCAACACGCGATGTTGTTCTTGTCACTATCCAGTATCGACTTGGCACATTTGGGTTCTTCACGACTGGGGATTCAGAGGCACCTGGAAATGTGGGTCTTCTTGATCAGGTAGAGGCCCTCAAGTGGGTTCGAGATAATATTCGGGGATTCTGTGGCAATAAGAACAGCGTGACTCTCCTTGGTGAAAGCGCAGGAGGATCAAGTGTGGGTTTACACTACTTATCGCCACTGTCCAAAGGACTGTTTCACCGAGGTATTGCAGTGAGCGGTCTGGATTTTTGTCCTTTCGCCTACAGTCCCAAGTCCAAAGTCTTAGACCTCAGCAATCGTTTGGTCGAGAACTTGAAATGCAAAAGAAAGACGTCAGAGGAGAAACTCAAATGTTTACAATCTGTACACAGCTTGTCTATTTTAAATCACGAATTTAGCTTCAATAATATGTCTCCTTTCGTAGACAGCCACTTCCTTCCAGACAAGCCGGAGAAGTTGAGAAAAGAAGGGAAATTCCACAAGCTGCCGTTCATGTCAGGTTTTGTCAGCCACGAAGGATCCATGCTTTTGTCAAGTAACAACATCACGGACTACGACCCGAGTTTCTTCGGGGTTTACCTGGAAACGTTCCTAAAAGAGGAACACCAGTTGACAAAGGAAGACTCTAGAGTTGCGTATGAAGCTTTAAAGTTTCAATACACACCGTGGACTGCCGTCAATGACGCGCACAGAATTCGGAAGAAAATGATTGACATGTTAACGGACTACTACGTAGTTGCTCCAACTCATGCTGCCTTGACCTACCATAGCGAGCATGAAGCACCTACCTACATGTTTGAGTTTACTCATCGGTCACGACATCACCCATACGACAAATGGATGGGCGTGGTGCATGATGACACAACCGCCTACAAGTTTGGGCTCCCGCTATTGAAAGGCAACAGAAGTAATCTGAAGTTTGACGAAGATGATAGGAATATCAGTGACCTAATCACCACGATCTACACCAATTTTGCAAAGTTTGGACATCCTACTCCTACCTCTGTTCATGGCATCCAATGGAACAGGTTTGAGTCATCCAATAAAGAGTACCTTAAGATCCAGACGAATCCGGTCATGTCCAGCAACTATCATCCCCTCAGAATGGCCTTCTGGAATTCTTATTTCCCATCACTTCTTCCAGAAAAGTCGCCGTTACCACCATCCGTCAAAGGATCCAAAAGAGGTGGCGCACATGTCGCGCATACTTCAAGTGTTGTGTTCGTGATTTGTATTGTCACACTCGGTAAGATACTCCAATTATAATAAGGCTAAGACCTCCTACACCACTAGCAAGAGAAACCACAATATTTACCAAGCAACATTTTGGCTCTTATGCATGTAAATATGTAAAACATCAGAATGTATATAAGACGTGAGGCTGCTTTTGCGCCAAAGTGATTTGTTTACATTGTAAAAAGGACTTGGGGTGCAGGCTAGCTAACCTGATGAGAGCGACACTAGGGGACAGCAAAGGTTTGCAGAGGATGTTTGTGATGTTTAAAAGAACAATTCAGCAAAAATTCAGCGTTCTTTCCCGAAGACTGTTTTTTTCCAACTATCTTGAACTGGCTTTGAAGAATGGAAGAGAGAGTTTGTGTATCAAGAAAACTGTTAGATGAGCTCAGAAGCTTTTTAGTCTTAGCCGACGAAGTCAACAACTGATGAACATCAAAAATGATGACATAGCGATAGCGATATCACGGTGACTACTTAAAAATCGGTGATATGACGAGGACATTGACAATGACAAGGATAATAATGATGGGGCGCGAAGCATACACCTATTTCAATTAACGTTGTCAGGCGGCGATCTGAAATCTGTGACCGAAAGGAATTGTGGACCTCGAGCTTATAGTTCAAAATTGAAAGGGAGGGAGTGAATTATTTTCCAGTTTGTAGCTCACAACAAGTTAATATAATAATAATATACAAACACCTATACTCTTTAGATTTGATTTTAAACCTGAAAAAGGTGCTTTTCTAACCTCGCACAATTCCTTTCGGTCAAAGATTTCAGATTGCCGACCGACGTTTTTTGAAATAGGTGTACATATATGTAAACCAAACAACGCACTCACAAGCACATCCTTGAGACATACATCATAAACCATTTGTTGTAAATGCACTTACAAAATCCATTCATAGGTATCGTATTTCAGTTATTTCTAATGTCCAGCTATACATTACTGGATAGCTTCCACTGCTACCTTACGCTGTGTATAAATATATATAACTTAGTCGTTTCAGAACATACGTAATAAATTATATGGAAACCTCTCGACAAACGGAGGGTGTTCACACCGTTTGCTCTCTATCTCTATGAAAAAAGTATTCATTAGATTGTCTCCACTAAATCTGAGACGAGTGTTAGCATCGATTGAGTATCATTGCTTTCTTTTTCTCTGAGGGAATATTTCTAAAGTCTGCAATTTCAGTCGCTCCGAGACTCAGACAAGGTTTAGCATCTGTTGTCATTGAGATTTTAGTCGAAGCTCGGACAGGTAAATAACTTGGCTTCTATTTTTTTTTTAACAATACTGGGTATACTAACATAAGGCCTCAGTTGGAATCTAATTTTTATTGATGTGTCACAGTTTAATGAAATTTGTATCATTTGAGACATGTAGAAAAAAATATTCTTATTGTCACTCAATATAATCCATATTCTGTAGTTAGGCTCGTTTGGAGGTGCTAAAAAACAAAATATCAAATACGACCAAAATTTAATGAACACAACTTTGAGAAATAAAGCCTTAACATTGGTAGAGGTGATATTTTGATCAGTACAAAATCTGACATTTTTGTGAATATTTTCAAGTAGCTTTACATGAATTCGACAGGATTTTCCCACAAGTCAGGTGCAATAGAAACACAAATGAAACTCTTAAAAAATTGGATTATGGCTGCAAGTTAAATTATAAAATTGCGAAAAGAGCTGTCCTGCCTTTTTCCTGTTCTACCATCATTTGATTGATTGCTCAATCTTGACATAAAATCTCTGTCTCTAAGTGAGATGTGCCTAGCTGGCTCACACAAAGACAACTCGACTACTCCGTCAGTAAGTCAACCAATGGAATTATTTCCCTTTTGCCCTATTCATTCAATCACACTTCACTTTATTAAATTTCCCAGCCGTCAAGATAAACTGCCTTTGCTAATTGTGTTTTGACCCAAGCCAGATTTGTTGACACAAAAGTATCGATATTATTGTTCATTGGATTCTTGTTATTGAGTGGAATGAATGGTGGCAAATTGCTGGCGACAAACAGCAGAGATCCCTACTACGATAACCCAAACCAGTTGACAGACAAATTGCTCTCAAATCACGCAAAACTCAGGCAATCTGGTAGACGGAGAACTCTCTCTACCATCGAGTCGTGTCGTCACATGTTTAAGATTTACTTGATTTGCTGTTTGATGAAAAAAGGATGGTAGCAGGTGATTTGAAATGCACTTATCGTATTGACATGCTTCGTTCTTATCACAAAACACCTCAACCGGCGAAAAATTTAAAAAATGAAATATTAATTTTTTCTCAATCTTTCGTTTTTAGCTACGAGACCAGATTGTATAAGGGTATGAAATGTTTTTAAAACTCATTTGAACAAATTTTGTGTCTCTTTAGCTAAGGAAGCTCCTTTACTGGAAGCTCTGAAAACGAACCGAATATATATATATACATCATTTCTTTCGTTGTGTTCTAATTTTGTGGAAAAAAAATAATCAGAATAAAGATGGTTAAGCGGATGGAAGCGTTTCTCCTCTTTCTTCTTTCTATTTTTTTCTCATAATTCATTCGTATTCTTATCCCGGTCTCCCTCTCCTATTGTTCATCTCTCTTCTCTTTTTCGCTTTTCCCTGTTTCCTTCACCAATCCGTGAACATTTGAGTTTTCTCTGCATTTCTTTACTATCTATGAAATTCTTATCTTATTTAAACATACTATGCTGGAGTCCATTTTATATCGCCCAAACAAACAGTGACTTATACTGTTCGAATCTGAAAAGCTGTAGTAAAATAATATTATTGTTCCTTTTCTTCTGGACGAAATTGGCTCATTGAATGTACCACGAATATTCGCTCCCCACCCTTGCCCAGAGTCAGACGACTACCATGTCAGTTGTTATATTTTACAGCTCAGTCTTCGAAGTTGGCAAAGATCCACTCTTTTTTATAGTATTAGTTTGACCTTATCAGACATTATTTGAAGTAGTACACGAACCTCATAGAAGGATGAGATTTAGATGAAGGGTGATCGACAGACAAGAGGAATTTTTTTCATAACTGTTTATTCATTCTCTCCATGTACCCTAAACAAGATGCCTTGTGATCAGAAGCTCGCGATCGACTGTAAGAAAAAATGCTTATACAATCACTAAAATACTGTGTACATTCTAAAATAAATGCTCTATAATGAAATTAGTTCCTGATTTTAGGGAATGAGAAATCACATTATTTGCATGTGTAATGAAATCATCAACAATCGCGATTCCTAGAGATATGGGAAATCTCTTCGAACATACATCCCTTGATTTCGCAACCAGTTAGTATTAAAATTGATTCTCCCAAGGGGCAGAGGCAATTGTCCTAACCCTATGACGTCACATGAAAACGATCTATTGTTTGAGCGCTAAGGATCATGGTTGCTGGAGGGGGGACAGAATGACAACAACATGATAAAATTGCATTTACTAAACGGAGAAGGAAGGAATGATAGCAAAATACCATTAATATCGAAGGATTAATTAATTCATCGTATGACCTAAGAAAATTCTGCAATTTGATTTGCTGAGAGGAGTGGTATTTCAGCGTAAGAGTGGTATTTCAAGCTTTCGGGAGTGAGATTTCAGAATTACCATGGTAACGCAAACTACGAAATTAAAGATGGCGGATTTAGTATCAAAAAAAGGCTGAAAAAATCGTCTGAATTAGCTTGAAAAGCAGCAAAAAGGGTTAAACATGACAAGCAAGAAGGGTATGGGGCTTTTTATCTAGGAGTCAGAAAGCAAAGAAAACTTCAGCCGAAGGATTTATCAGGTACTTTTAGTCACTTGACAATGAAGTCAATGGCGGGACGGAAACACTTCCTGAAATAGAGGAAGTTTCCGGCTGGCTTTTTCCCACAAAAAGGAAATTAAACTCTTTTAGAATTATAGCAATTGTATTGAACTTTGTTTCAGTGCCAAGAACATAAATCAAGAGGATCATGAGAATGATTTACACCGAAAAACAATCATCGAATATAGACAATTTTAAGGGTGTTCGCACGAAGAAGTGAAGTAATGATTAGAATTTTATGAAACTTTGCAAGTTGATAAAACTGCATAAAACACAGAAGATGAGGAATAAGGGGTCACCGTGCAATCCTTCGAGTAAAAAATTCTGAAGTCCGTCATTTTCAGTACCTTTCGTGAGCTACGTGACGAGTCATCAAGTGAGAACAAAAATAATTTCAATAGAAATAGTGCAAATAATATAGAAAAAAATATTGTGATGTATTTGTGACCTTTGTCACACTTGTCTTACCTGAGGGTACGATCATAAAAACGCTTGGATTGTCCTCTCTTTGCCATCCATTTTGCTGTAGGTAAATGTGAAAAAGAAAAAAAAGCCTTTTTAATCTCTCATTCATATATTCCCGAAATTACAAAATAGCTATGTATAAATGTACACGACCATTAAAACGGTCTAGATGAAGAAGATGTTCATGCCAGTTTCAACCATAGGGAGCCCAGATTACCCTGGGGTCCAGAGATTATTTTATTCTCGCTCTGGCGTTTGCTGTTTTGAGGAGAAGTCGCGAGGAAAATAACCTCGCAAGAGAATAAGAAAAAATATACCCGAGTACATTTGGATTTCCTATAGTGAGAAGCAGGAGACAAATAAGAAGAATCTTCTGTCATCGTACTGCCACGAATTTGCAGTACTAGAAACTTTTATTCCCTCTGGTACAATTTTCAAGATGTTGCCAAATATTTTGATGTATTTTTATGGTGTATTAATAAAATCTGAATACTTTTTAACGTTTTTTGACATTTTTCAAACAATAAAAATTCATAAATTAATAGGCGAAAATCACCAACTGGCATATGGCCTACCCTTCCAAAACAAACATTCTGTGAAAGAACAATTCTAATACTAAAAATATCGGAAAAATAAAATTTTTTGGCTACTCTAATCCAGAGCAACGAAAAATCATAACTTTGGGGTCGGTAACACTAATTAGCATATTTTTAGCTTGCGTGCAATCAAAGGTACCAAAATGTAAAAAATTCGCTTCATAAAATTTTCAACACCATTCAAAAGAAAATGGTACCAACTGAAAGCCAACATTTTTAACTATGTTACATAGAAGTTTAAGAAAATTTGAATAAATATAAAGTATTTTACACAATCAGTTTTACCACTCCGAGTGAAATACACCCGATAAGGCAAAGTTTATGGAAATCAGTTGGTTCTTCAAAAATTCGTAACTCGGGTTAAAATGGCCTGGCATCCCAATGGTCAGTATTTACTGACAGCCGCTCTTAAAATTCTAGCAATTTTAGCTAAAAGCTTGGCATTTAGCTTATAAAATTTTCTCTAAAATAAGCAATGACATCAACTCAAAGCAGCCATTGTTTCGAATGAATAATCATTGCCACCAAAAGCCACCTAGCAGTGCGTTATATCTTCAAATACATCATATCCCTCCCCCCTCCCCCAACAACATTTTCATTGATGCAAAATACTAACACATATTGTAGTAGATTTTATGAAAAATTTTAAATTTTCAAAAGCTGATATCAAGATATACATGCAAGAAGATAGTCATAGGAAGAAAAAAATTTGTAATTTA
>WUCR03307546.1:0-12265 GCA_009858155.3 Phymanthus crucifer
GAATAGGCTTTACAGATTAAATTGGTGCTTTTCGATCTCGAATAAAAGTCAAGATGAAAGGCTGGCAGCCCATGAAAGTAAGAGCATTTTCCACAGCAAAACAGTGTCGAGCGTCCGCCATCTTGTTTTTTAGAAACTCGCGCATGCGCAGCGGTTTTTTAGCCGTGTCCCATAAAGTAGTATCCTCTCTCTTTACGGTGTATAATTTACATATTTATCAGTATTGCCTTGCCAATAATTTGAACACTTTGTACAAAGCAGTTTTTTCTTAGATGCCAAAACATTCAATGTACAACACTCAAACACAGTAATAGTGTGATCATCCAGAACAGTGTTCCTCAGAACTACAGCACCCAGATGATCACATTATTACTCCAGTGAACATTCATTCACCTGGGTTTAGAGCATTCCTTACAACACAAACATATAACATGCAAGGTGCACTACCTTGAACAGTACACAAAGTTTTTGACATTTTTTGACAACTTTATATCTGCTTGCAAGGAATTCTGGTTACTGTGCATGCATGTTGCTCTTGTTTTCCATCACCAGAAAAGAAATTCCCACAAGTATAAACACTTCATATAAATAAATAAATTGGGGTTGGCTAATCATCCCCACTTGCAGCATAGTGGCCGAGTTATGGGGGATGCAGCTTGACCTTGCCGAGTCGAAGGCATACAAGGGTGCCTCTGGCTGCCACCATACCACTCCTGTCTGGCCATGGAGCACAGCCTAGATTGAATCAAGGTTGGATTTTGCAGAGGGAGGAAAACTGGAGAGCCCGGAGAAAAACCCTTGAAGCACGAGAGAACCAACAAACTCAACTCACATATGATACCAGGTTGGAGAATCGAACCTGAGAACATAGAGGAGAGAGGCGAGCCCTCTCACTGCTGCGCCACCTGTGCTCCCTTAAATATGGGATCCTTTTTTAAGTGTAAACAGGTACGAATCTGGGAAGAAATTTCAATGAATTTGGGATAGATTTGAATCTGGGATATTTTGCTCAAGTGTAATAGCCTGAGCCAACGGGTTGGTTTGTTTGCTAACCAGTCAAGCCTTCCCCAAGAGACCTCAGGCTGAATGGATTCATTATCAAAGAGGGTGACTGTTTGATGCAAAAGGCCTATAGAAGTGCAGAACCAGTTTGACCAAGAAAGAAATTTTTGGTTTCCTTGCTTTCAAATTATTAGAATTCACAGCTGGTTGTAAAAACCACATTTCCAACATTCAATGCCATTCCCTCCTATTTACATTTCAGGTCAATTCTGTCCTTTCATTTTTAATGTCAACATTAATAAAGAAAGAAGACGTTCCAACACTCAAGCTCTGTATGGCTATACCTCGGTGATTATAGCCCACACACAGAGAGAAACAACGACTCTCTCTCCATTACTGTTTAATATTCATAAGGGGTGGATGGATCTAATGTTTATATATTCCCAAAAATTTCAAAATAATCCAAAAATCTTATCAGCAGAATTATAAACTGTCAGAAAATATCACCTCTAATTTCCTCTACGATTAACAAGAAATATCAAAAATTTAGGCGCTTACAAAGTTTAATCCAAGTGTATTTTTAGGCTCCATATTTTTTTGAAGTGGTCTTAATTGTCGGTCGTTCCAAGCATTTTTTTTTATTTTCTTCACTGTAGTATAATGTTTATCAAAAAAAAGAAAGGCAGGATTTATTAGATGGGAACTTTTAACCTAAAAATCACTATTTTTAATTAAAATTATTAAGTTAAACAGTAAGCTTACCTTGGCTGTTTCGATGTCCGGGTGGATTATGAGTCTTTCTCCACTTTGTTTCCCATTCACCGAGTCATAAGAACTCTCACTGCCTCTCTCTGTATCACTATCACTCTCCCTGTTGGACTCAGAGTCGAGAAGTCGAGTTTCTTGGTTGACATTTTCTTCTTCGTTTTTTGTGTCTTCATCTTCTTCATTCTTCACATCATCACCGTCGTCTTCGTCGTTGTTTGGCTCCTCTAGTTTATCATCGGCTACTTCTTCTCCACTTCCTTGAGAAGAAGAGTCGGTGTACCAATCACCCTCGATAGTAACGCTCCCAGTATCGCATAAATCCTCCTCGCTCTCCATGTTTTTAGTCCTCCTTCTTCTCAAGTTGTACGAGTTTCCTTCGGCCATCGACTAGTGGCGTATTTATGCACGAATGACGCTTTTTTTATTGTCTTCAAACACGTAATCACGCTCAAAATGGAAGAAACTATCGAGTCACCTGCTGTTACAGTACGATTCTTTGAACACACTAAGATTAAAGATTTTAAATCAAAGACCTACGAACTGTTTCGATATTAGTAGTAAAAAGAAAGATCAAAAGTCCTGTCTTTATTTTACGTGGTTTACACGAGGTCGACTCAGTCTAACCAAACGAGACTGACATGTTTTGACAGCTAATTATCCAATCACAGCTGGCGTACTATATTGGTGTATCACGACATAGCCAATCAAAAACTTTGACATATTTGAAAACGTCACCTGATCTGTGGAATGATATCAGTTCAAAGTCCAAATGAAAATAGAAGTGAGGGAGGGGAGTGAAGGGAGAGTATCTATGTAAAAGCTAAGAAGAAAACAAAGCAAAAAAAAAAAAAAAAAAGACAAACATATGAAAATGGAGAAATCAATTTCTCCAGGGACTATTGGAGGCAAAAAAAAATTCTTAGTATAAAATTTATTTCAGTGAAAATTTCATTTGCTGTATTATGAATAATTATAAATATGATATAAAATTAATATGTAAATATGTAATTACTGTGATTTTCCCTTTTCTGCAAACTCAGACATTTCAACAGCTTGTTGTGAAATGGGTTTTTCGCTGCCATCAATCAATGCTAATGAGTCAGTACCTCTTATCTTTGTTATTGACAGCAGCAAAAATCCACTAGCCGTTGAACGTCTGAGTTTGCAGAAAACGGAAAACCGCAGTAATTAAATAAGTACATAATAAGGTGATTATAAAATAATTGATGAGAGTATCATATAGTATAGTATAACACGCTTGCATCTTCCTTATGTCACACAATTTCAATTTCTCTTTGATTCCTCTCATTATATAATTAACATGGTATTTTTCGTTCTGCTGTGCGCCATGGTTTCCTACACTCCTCTCGTGTTCTCTCAACATCCTGCGTTTTGATTAGAGTATCAAACATGGAAAACTGTTTTTGATGTGTTAAATTATAAAAAAATGTTTGGGGCCAAAGTAACCCACCTGAGTTAATTGCTCAATTAACTCAAATTTCCTTCTTTTCATTTTTTGAAGCCCCCCCTGATGATCTCAATTTTTTCCCTGACCCCCCCTCAGGAGGTGTCAAATAATCAAAGAAAAATACTATAGCCCCCCCTATGCTCAATTTTATTTTTATTGAACTTTTTCCATAGCCCCCCCTAAATCATATTAGGAAAAAAGAGTGGCCCCCTCAAAATCATCATAGCCCCCCCCTAGGTAAATTATGAATGCTCCCTAATTACATTATTTTTCATAAAAATTTCTTTTAAATGAAATAAAATGACAATTACCGGTAATCTCAAATGGAATACTCTCCAGAGGGAGGGGGAATATATATTTCAACATAACTCCCTGGTATCCTTCTGCAATGTTTGACATCTTAAAGATATGCTTATCAGATTGAAAACCACTTCTTGGGCATATATGCCTCGTGCTTTTCAATCTGAGAAAACACTCACACTCAATATTTAATTTACTGGTACACATTTTTACCAGTCCAAGGTGGAAGGTAAGCCTTATAGTTTTTTTTACCCCAATTACAAGGCCCTGACAGATCAAATTAGATTTTGGAAGTTGAAATTTGTGGAAGGAGAAAACTGGAGTTCCCAGAGAAAAACCTTTGAAGCACAGGAGAGAACCAACAAACACAACTCACATATGATGCCGGGTCCAGGAATCGAACCTGGGACCATAGAGGTGAGATGTGAACACTCTCACTGCCGTGCCACCCGTGCTCCCAATGCAATGTCAATCTTTCTGACGCCCTCCCCTACTTCAAGCTTGACATAACTCTATCTATGGAGAGGAAAAGTGCATGACAACACAGGTAGTAGCTGCTTGATAATGATAATGCCAAAGTCAAAAAAAAATTCTCAATATTTTTCTTTGCACAAAATCAGAAATTTAAACCTTAAAGGCACAAAACCCTCTAGCTTTTCCTGATGTTTTATCTACTGTAGCCATAGCATTGTATAGATCTTTGATTTTGACCCATGACATCGGGACTGAAGGCAACGTATCTAGGATAAGCACCATATCCTCTGTTAAGTGGATTCCACCCAGAGGACTGAAGTGGCCATTGAGTTTGTGGTATCCCAGACAGCTGAGGTCAAAATTGACGACGACGAGGAGTTCGACCAAGATGTCACGGAAGTCATCGACGCTGCTAAGTTTAACACCAATCTTGGATGCAGCACTTGTGATCAGCTCTTTTTTAACTGCATACCCAACAAAGTATTTCAACTTCAACGATTCAACGATATCGACAAATTCTCGTAAAGTCAATCCTTGTTTGTCAATCAGATTTTTATCCACGACGTTATTAGCCTCCACCAAAGCAAGAACGTCATTCTCGTCTATCTTTTGAGCAAATTCTTTTCGTGCACGACCAATTTCTCTAATTTGTTCGTGTAAAACTGTAGCTTTGTTTGCTTGAGAAGCGAGTAGTTCGTTCAAGCATACGGCAATGCAGCAAAGGCCACAGTATTTTTTGTGTTTTTGTTTTGTTGAATATGGTGCAACACGATTGAAAATGCTGTCGGCGAGAAGTTGTCTACCTTCATTAGCTTCCAGCGGTATGGTAGAGATCGTCACATCGGAGGGTTGTTTTTGATTCATGGTTCTTGGCATGCACAGAGGAAACGCCCAGAGAGAGTTTAAAAGCATGCACCCATCCCCCTCTCCCCCTCATCCCGGGTTGCCTCAGAATATTAGCACCCCTCCTCTCTCAATCCCGGGTTCAAGGGCTTATAACCAGTGGTAAAGATAGATCGTAAACATTACTAGTATCGGAAAACATGGACATCAATATCCAAGAAATTCACAATATACAAAGAACTATTTTTGTTCAAGCACAGTGAAAGTAAAAAAGTTGTAAAATTTACAGGTTCAAGAATTCATAAATTAACTGGATGATACACCATCGTCAGGTTTTTTTCCTTTGTTGTTGTTTTTCTCTTTTCCTTTCTTTTTTTCCCTTTTTTCAATCCCATTTCATAACTCCGATTTTCCCATTTCTCTGCGGTGACAAAACCCTCCCAGCCCTCCCCCTCCCAACAAAAGAATTAGTTGTCCTTCGAAATCTACAGTCGATCAAGTCAGTCCCGAACTAGTGCGTTAAATTTGGAGCAAATCTGTTCTAACTACGATCATCGGGCCTCTTCGGAGGCCCCATTTTGCTTGATTTCAACCTTACATAGAGTCTAACATGAAAACCGCTAAACCAAACAACAACAATGGCCAGAAAACCCGGCGTCCTTCCCAACAGGCAAGTGTTGACACTGTCTCTTCGCGAAGAGATCATTAAACATTCTTGTTGAATGTGCAGCATGTTTTCAGGATATTACTGCTGTCGTAATAAAATGGTAGTTTGATGTTATTAAATTCAGTTTTGATACTTGTATTCTTTGCCAAAGATTTGCGATCTCGTAAATACGCGGAGTTTCTTGGTTGCTAAGAGATGATCAGTCGTCGATCACTTCAAGAATTCAATTTAAATTTTCATTGAGGGGTATTATAAACCCTTCGATGAGTTCATTAAGGAATCATTACACAGTTAATTTGCTTATGAAGTTGATGAAGGTTTATGAATTGAAGAAAGATAGTGACAAAGAAAGTTGTGTTTGGACGTGACATGCCTTTGAATTCTTTTTCTTCGCCTGCTAACCGCGCGCGATTTTATACTTGGGGAGCGTTCACAAAAACTTGTTCGGGGGGGGATGAGAAACTTTCTCGACTGAAAAACTTCATTCAGAACTTTCAGGGACCCCCTTTTAGGACCTCAATAATTAATATTTTTAAGTATTAATATTTTTCAGTCACCCCCCTTATACATCTCTAATTTTTGGGACACCCCAAATTTCTCATCAGCCCCCCCCCCCCAACAAGTTTTTGTGAACACTCCCTTACAGACCTTGTGTTTTTTATCTAGCTCACACTCGAAGTTTTTGTTATTTATCTGGGTTAAAGAAGCCAAAATATTTAAAGGATATCAAAAAATATGCAGGGAGCCAGCTGATTATCATTGATTGTTGGCAGAAAAATGTTGAAAATCACCCGAAAAAATCGCTTGAATTTTTTTCATCTTAGCGCCCTCATATTTAAGCTTATGACTACAACCATTCCAGACGTATATATTACTCCATCTAATTGTATACTTTTTGCTTTTGTTTTGTTTTCTTTCTACTTTTTTTATTTTTGGGTGGTGGGTGGGAGGGGGAAGAACAGGGTCGGGGAGAGGAGTAGGGGGCCCAAATTTTATAAGCCCCTTTTCAGTTTCAGTCATATCGCATGCAATTTTGTCCAAAATTCTCACCTTAAAACAAAAGGTGAGAAATTTGGACAAAATTGCATGCGTGAAGCATTCATTGCTGTATGTATGCCTTGCACGAAGGGGTGGTGTGTTTGATAATTGTGATTGGCTTCCTTTTCTTACATGCATTATGAGTGGTTTAAAGCAAAATCATCCTCCTCATGACTGCGCTACTTGATTGGAGCCTAGCAGTGACTATATACTCACTGGTAGATCTTTGATTGGCTGGCTGATTCCTTGTTGTGACTGTGTCTGTGCTGTGGGCTTTTCGAGGTCATATGATGTTCTAATAGTATTTTAAGTCTTATCTAACAATTGTTAATTCTTTTGCTGAATCATTTCCAGATCCCATCTCTTAGGCCATTGACAGCTCCAGCAAAGGAGCATTCTAATCCATTCAGGCTTGTTGAGAGGCCAAATACTCTGTCACCATCCACCGAGTCTCTCCTCAGACCAAAAACAACAGTTGGTTTTTATGAGAATAATGGACACAACTTCCCATCACGACCGAGATCTGCATCAGGGTTGTCAGATGAAGCCCCTAGTATGTCAAACACTCCCAGGTAGTTTAGATAAGTTAGAGTCTACTGCTTATCAAGAAAAATCATCTTTACCTCCTACCACCACACTTAGGCAGAAGGAAAATCCTGGGGGGTACTCCTATATATGACCTTACGGGGATGATCTGCTGAACAGGGTGGTTTTTCAAGTTTTATGTCATAAAAAGGTATTGTTTTTCATCAAGACGATAAGCAGTACCTTGATCACATGTGCGGCCTCACATAATATGTGTCATAAACAGGGTATGCAAATTTCGATTTTTCTGTCATAAACAGGGTCACAGTTGTAGGACCCCAGCGGAACACCCCACCCAAATCCTGGCAGAGTACCTCCCCTGAGGGGAAATTAAGATTCTGTTCACAGTTGGTGAATCCTATATAATATCTCTTGAATTGTTCAATCAAGGTGATTTCTTCCCTACCTAACCTCCATTGCAGTCATTCTTGCTTCAGTTTGTGGATGTGAACTGAACTACATAAAACTAGTGCAACAATGGCTATTCTCTTACTCTCTTTTAACTTTAGGAAAGGAAAGCAGTCCAAAGGAAGCAGAACTCCAAAAGGCAGGAGAAAATCCATGAAACCCAAGACACATATCGCATGGGATGACACCACAAGTACTGACCAGACAGTTAATGCAAAGGACAGATTGAAGTCACAAGATGTCAAAGGTCAGGGTGCTATTCATTACCTATGGTAAAGGATCACTGTCAGGTGTATAAAACTGGAATATTGTCTTCTTATAAGAATATTGTGTAGCAAATAAATTTTTTTAAATAGCCCAGCAGAGTTGCACATCACAGATTTATACAGACTGTTTGGAGATACACAGCTTATTGGACAAACAGATCATCACAGTTGATGCACATAGCATCACAGAGACACAGATCACAGATATACTAACAGCATCATGTCTGATGGAATAGCATCGTGGGCTTATCCAGCACAGCTAATTGTGGATGCATGTCCACATTGCACAGAGATACATGGCATTTCACATGCTCACAACATCACAGCACATACACAGGGTTGCTGGACTTCACAGACATTCCCAATGTCATCATTGATGTATGCAACCTTGCAGAAGTACGGTATACAAGAGGCCCAGGTGTACATGCACAAATTCAAATTCAGCATTTAGCTGCGCCGTTAGACGCAATTGTTGAGATCATTTTATTTACACATTGCTACGTGGAATGTGTAACATTTCTAGGTGCCAGAGTGCACAGCTAGTTAGCTGATTAGAATAATTATCAGTGATTCTTATCAGTTAATTGTATACTCTGGTGAATAGGAACGTTGCACTTTCATCATAGCAACATGCAAATGCAATGACCTCAACGATAGTGACCAAGGACCACGGAGCACCCTAAAAAGTTGGGGGACCAAGACTCAAAAATATTAGAGAACAGATGCAGAAGTCAAAAAGTGCGGGGGGGGGGGGTGAGTGTTAAAAATTGGTGGATATTAGTAAAAAGTGGTGGGGCAGCGGCCCTACCAGCCCCTCCCCCTCTGCAGTCCCTGGTGACTAATGGCGTTGTTAAATGCTCAACCTGAATCCACTGAATTTTGAGTTATTGTCACCTGAGATGATGTGACTCTCAAGCAATTACTTTACTCAGCAGATAGAAATCTTGACAGATCACAAGCTCAGCTCAGAAAGCCAAAAAAACCTTCATTCAAATCCATGTCACTGGTACCTGGATCTGTGTCTACAATGGTGGCCCTGGAGGAGTCAGAAGAAGATGAAGAAAAGAGTGCAAATGTTAGTGACAGTGAAGGGAAGACTCCCACAACACCTTGCTTTGCAGATGTCCTGTTTTCTGATGCAAGTTCAGATTATGACACTGATTTAGAAGAGGATTTTCCAGGTAATTTACAGTAGCATCAATTTTAAACCAGAATATTTTGAAATCTTATTTCTCTACTGCAACTTTACTGGCATGTAATATTGTACCCCATACTTACTGGCCTTTAACTCTACACTAGACCAGGAAAATTATGTCTGACACATGACCAACTACTGACTGACACCACATGAGCCACTGACTGACGCCTGACCAACCACTGACACTTGACCAATCACTTACAGATAAATTAGTATGGTAGACTTATCTCAAAAGTGGACTTTGCTTAACAAAGGATTGTGCATTTGATTGTCCAAACAGAACCACCCAAAAGTTTTGATCCCTCTGGAAGAGAACTCTACATCAAATCCTGCAAAGAAAAAGGTTTGTAGTTCTAAATAAGATTTACTGGTAAGTGCAGGGAAGAAATTGTTGTTTGACTCACCTACATGTCCAAAGACGTTTTTTAATAATTAGTTGAACTACCACATGTTTACCAAGACATGTTACAGATATGAAAAAATTGGGATTGGCTAATCATCCTCACTTGCAGCTGAGTATCTGAATTTCGGAGGATGCAGCTCAGCATGGCCAAGTCAAGGCATACGAGGGTGCCTTTGGCTGCCACCATACAACTCATGTCTGGCCATGGAGCACAGCTTAGATTGACTCGGTGTTGGTTTTTGTAGAGGGAGGAAAACTGGAGTTCCCAGAGAAAATCCCTTGAAGAACAGGAGAGAACCAACAAACTCAACTCACATGATGCCAGGTCCTGGAATTGAACCTGCACTCTCACCGCTGCACCACCTGTGCTACAGACATCATGCAGACATTACATTAGAAGAAAAACTACACCATGTTTTTCGAGTTCGATTTACCTAGAGCTGGGAAGACATTGCCCTTCAGTAAACATTAAATCATGGTGGATTGGTTTGATAGTATATCAGTTTATATCCTATATTCCTTGCTCTGCAATTTCTTGCAGACTTGGTTCCTGTGTCATTTCTGAGTAAGAGGTTCATGGAGAAGGAAATCATCATGAGGCACCATGGGCTGGGAACAGAAGGAACCCTACCAATAGCTAGATCTTTGAAGGTACTCGCTGCGCTCGTGGTTCCACTTGAGTTTGGATCGTTTTTGACATCATTTTGGAATGTTTGATTACATTACAGATCCATTGAAAAATTGACTTTGATTTGTTAAATTGGTCACTTGACCAGGATAGAGCGGATTTCATACGACTGTGAAAACGGCACCACACGGTCACGGGCACGACTACGGCAGAAATGCCGAGTGTTTTTATAGAGAACACGGCACTAACACGGTCACTGCATGGTGCACTGTCCGTTTCACACTCATATGAAATCTGCTCTATTGAGAGCCAGCTATTTCCTAAGTAGCAGCATGATGATAATACTAAGTTTGTTTTTTGAAGAAAAACACCTTTACAGAAAAGCTTGATTTGGCAGACAACTACATTGAAGGCCATGGTGCCATAGCCCTCTCACAAATGCTCCTTGACAACTGCTTTATTACCGAAATTGTAAGTAGAACTTCTGGCAAGCTTATCTTCAATTCATTTTCTTAATGGATTTGCAAATACAGGCAACAAAGACCTTTTTTTGAATCCAGCAAACAACACTGAGGCATTTCACTTCAGATGCACTTGGTACAGAGTCAATTATTATAGAATCGCAGAGCACCCTAAAAAAGCAGCCATGCACTACACATCAAATTGTCTAATAAGATATATTTATCATACAAGCAGCTATCATGACACATGTTCGAAACAGTGTGCACTTAAAAGGTGTGTCCTTTCAAATGTTTCTGGAATATTTTTAAATTTTTTGTATTTCTGATGTTTTCCTATTAATAATAAACAATTAATCACCCTACTAGTTTATGTGATACTGCTGCATAATTTTACTCGGAGGTCTCCTCGAAAAAAATATGGCCATTGTAAAATCATCCAGTGATATAGCACATAACAAGATGTAATATTCTCAACAAAAATTGTCACTTTAAAACAAATAAAACATAATTTTTGTTATATGCTATATGTACTTGACTATATTGTTGATATAATATTCAAGTCACTATAAATTGATTGTTTGTCCATACTTACTAAAAATAATTCTATAATTATTAATGGTATTAATATTAATTTTTTTACAATATCTACCTACTGATTACCAGTATAAATGAATTAAGGGATATAAAACGACGCGTGTGTCTATATACTGTGATATAAACACGCTGGGAGCTGTAGAGCAAGAGAGAAGTCGTACCTTATCACAGTACAGACACAAGCAAACGTTTTATATTCCTTTTATAAAATATTTTTGAACTTTTGTAGGATAAAATGCTGAGCGTGTCTCTGTCCTCTGATATAAACATGATCGCCAGCCAATCAGAGCACGTGTAGTATCTCATATATTTTATAATTATAAATAAAATTATAAATTATTATTGAAATTAATTGTGGACTCTTCAAAGTCACATGCATGTGGGTTCAGCCTTGAGTTCAGGTGTCACTTGATTTCTTGGTGTGACTTCTGCTTTTTTTCAATCTTAGGGGCGAGGCGAAACACACATGTACATGACTGTTAAAAATCGTGAAGCAATAAATGAATTAAAATATTTCTAATAATATTTAAAAATTCACAGATTGAAGCAATGCTGATAGGCTGAGAGAGCCAAAACTAAGTTTTCATAACTTTAAAAGACTGAGTATACATGTATTTGGTGAGTGTAATTATCAGTCAATGAGATGTGTTCAGACATTATCTTTACCTTGCCAATCATTGTACTACACCTTGCAGTTCAGTTTGACGCAGCGCAAGTTTTGTCACGACGTTTTGTCGATGAGATGTGCATGTTGTCAGTGGCAATGTCAAGAGATATCAAGAGGAAGTGACAGTCAATCTACTTGTGATTTTTTTCCCCATGCTTGTTCGCCTTTGTCGGCTTCCTCAACTGTCAATTACTATTGATATCTTTTGACATTGCCCCTGACAACATGCACATCTTATGGACAACACGTTTAACTGCAATTAACTGCAAGGCGTAATAACCAATAACATGGAACCAGACAGCACATGACTGGCTCCTTGACCAGGAATTGAGCAGGTGTTTGAAGCCAACATTCTTGTGTATTGCCTATGAATTTCATTCAAAATGATGATAAGAATCTTGCAAATCACATTATAAACATTACAGCGCGAAGCCCGCTACCGTTGCCAGCAGACAAAGATTTTTGACACTTTTTTGGCACTTTTCTGGCACATTT
>WUCR03307691.1:0-36992 GCA_009858155.3 Phymanthus crucifer
GGTCGGCTTATGTCCGCTTTCATGGCTGCTTTTAAAGCACTTATTGCTTGTTCAACAATATTCAAAAATGGACTGTACATATTTCATTGTTGGCGTACACCTACATGCTACCTAACTGTGTACTGTACATGCCGTACATTGCCGATTTCCTTTTAACTCCAACATGCCTCCTAAAAAAAACTCTACAATACTCCATTTTTGCATTTCCAGTGAATGACCGCTATAACGCACACCAGACGCATTTCTGCAGGGTTAGCCTCTATCACAAGTAATGTATTCATAATTAACAGAACTGCTCGTGGAAATTCAAAGTATGTTTGTATTGTTCAGGGTCGACAATTTTTGCTTTCTAGTTGGTATTTATGAATATTTTACCCACAATCGAAGCTAACCCTGCGCAAATGCATCTGCAGTAAAACGCTTTAGCGATGTTTGTTGGATTTGAAAAAGGTCTATTAAGTTTTAGAATCCAAATGGATAACCGTTCTTGATTTACCAGGTAAAATGGAAGGCGACCGTAGTGGCAGGATCCATCTTGGCTTTAACCAGACGTTTCTGTCCCTTCAGTCCCATCTTCCAATGGACATGGTGATATACCAAGGAGGTTTGACTATCATGCAGGGGGAACTGCGTGTTGCTGGAGTAACAGTAGAGGTTGATGGTGTATTACGACGGTGTCAAAACATCACGGTGGTCGATGGTGGAGCAATACATATGAGAGAGATGTACAATACTCATGGTCTCCCTACGAGGGTAAATCATTATTACAGCATATAATTTTCTAGCAAATGTATCTTCATGAAGTTTATATTTTATCGCTATCTTTTTCCATCATTCCGTTTTGGCGGGTCTCTTGTCTCTGATATCGGATACTGAAATGTGCCGTCAAGCTCTATTTGCCGCTATAATGGCAGATATTACAGAAGCACGCAAATGAGATGTAAATGAGACAACAAGCATTGTATTGACCCAAATGCCTCACTTGGTTGATACTAAAACAAAAGGAAAGTGTCAGTGGGGGCTCAACTGTAAGCGTCATTTCTTCTTTTCATTTCTTTCTTTCTTTTTGCTTGTTAGGTCTTCTACTTCCAGTCCATTAACATCAGAAACCAAGGCATAATGACTGTCACTAACCAAGAACGAGTACGAGAATTCTTAGGGGAAAATATCCACGTGTTTGGTGGAGGAAAGCTAACAGCGGTCAATCTGCATGTACATGCGCAAAACATGACAGTAGACGCATTGGCGGTGGTTGAAGCTTCATTGACTGGACAGAACTTCGTCTACAAAGGTTTGGTTAAATTTTCACTGGTCAGCTTTTCCATTGCTTTCGCAACTAACCTTAGTCGTATTTTTAGGAAAAGGTTCCGGACCAGATTCCCCTGTATCAGGAACAGGTGGAGGTGGCGGTGGTGGGCATGGTGGACGCGGAGGACGTGCTGCAAGTTCACCCTACACAGGAGCAGCGTATGGCTCATTTACTAATCCACTTGATTTTGGTAAATTTGACCCATTATGGTTTGAAATTATTTTCATTTGACATCTAATCTACTTTCCTTTTGTCTTTAATTGTCCGTTAGGGAGCAGTGGTGGGTCTGCCTCAGGGGGAAGAGGTGGAGGAATATTTTTCCTCAACATAACAAATACCCTGGACATCGAAGGGACTATTCGCGTCAACGGTGGTAATGGTGGATCAGCTTCTGGGGGTGGTAGTGGTGGTAGTATTCTCATCAAAACCAATTATCTAGAGGGCAGTGGACTCGCTCAGGTAAAGAAGAAATATTTTATTGCTTAAGTTAGAAAGCAAGCATATCATATAACAAGATTGAAAGCAAAACAAAACAAAACAAAAAACAAAACAAAAAAGAACAGAACAGCAATTCAAAGCAAAAAAGCAAAGCAATACAACGTCAAACAAATAAAAGATAGGTGTAGTAAAGGTTTCTTTGGGAGTTTCACATAAGAAGTATGCAATGTTTATGTGTTTACGCCTGGTTCTCACTAGCGACGCAAGCACAACATAACGACATACGCAAGCGCAGATAGTCTTCTACCTTTGGACAACACAAAAAATTTGTCAACCTTGCAGTACTTTCTGCGCTTGCGTATGTCCTTGCGCTTATGCTTGCGCCGCTAGAGAGAACCAGGCTTTAGATATTTAACATATAGTTTGTAACACTTCTCCGCACAATTTGATGGGTGCACATAAAGTGTTAGCCTTTCGTTTTAATGTATATTGCATTTATTCTTAGGCAAATGGTGGCAATGGTTTTGCCAATAACAACGCTGCCTTTGGAGGAGGTGGTGGATCTGGTGGTAGAATAGCTGTCTATTACAAACAAGGCCACTTTGATGGAATTTTACAAGCTTCTGGTGGTACTGGCCATGCAGAATACGGAGCGGCCGGCACAGTGTTTGTTGAGAAAGGAGGAGACCTCAAGACAAGAGGAACAAGGACTCTGAAAATCGACAATATGAAAAAGGCACCATCGAAGGGCAGAGTCAACCAGGTACAAAGACCTTATATTTGAAATATGTATCTTCTCAAATTATTGGATTATTTTAGACTCTAGGTTCTTCTTAGCTTTCTTTTATTAATTAGTTTTATATTTTTATATTTGCATCTAATACTAATAAATTGTAATTATAAAGCAATAGAGGCTTCGCACCATCACGTAATGGCAGCCATGACAGGAGACAGGAACAAGAGAATCTATACTAAAAATCATTGGGGTAAGAAAGAGTGTATTTTCCCAGGGGGGGGGGGAGATCCTTTGTCCTGCCTCCTGTCTTGGCTTCAGTCACGTGATGGTGCAAAGCCTCTGTTAAACCCTTGGGATTGGAAGATTAGATTATATATTGATAAACAATCTATCTATCTGTCCTCCTGTCTGTCAACCTGAAATTGTTGTATTATTGAGAGTCCTAGACAAAGTGTTTGGCTTTATCCCCCAGATTGAGAAGCTGAATGTTGACGATTCAAGAGCTAACAACATCGATAACTCCAAGAAGTACATTTCCATTAATGGCATAGTTGTTACTTCTTCTCTGTCAAGCAACGCAGTGTCCAACCTTGTAAACACCGGTACACCTTTTGTAATATCTAGCAGTGCCACCGTGGTGGATGTTATGATAGATTTACCCAGACCAACATATGTTCATCACGTCAGAATATACCCGGTAAGGAGTGCAAAGTCATTCGAAAAGGCAGGGCCTATTTACTCAATCAGATTCGTTTTCTCCTAGATTCTTGGAGAATGTTTTAGATTTGTATCCAGTTTATGCGCCTAACGTGAGCAGTATGATTTTACGTGAAATTGAGGCTAATACTGTTGAAATGCGTCTCCTATGCGTGGAATCGGTCCACCAGGGGAACTTGAAACTGGAGCATTGCAGGTCTATACAAGATCTTATGATAAGATCTATATGAAAACACACATTTTCACGCCTTTTTCTCTTTTTTTTTCTTCATAGCACTGCCATAATGGATACAGAGTCCGGTACTCTCTTAAATCTCGAAGTCCTCCAGATAATCATCTGACGTCTCACGGTCAGCGGTCATTCTCAGGCTGCTTTGACACTGGTGCATATAACGACGTAGTCATAAGCAGCACAGTCAATCAACTTCTATTAGCGCTTACAAGGCTCGAGTCGAACATTGCACTGAGCTTATTAGAGATCTATGTTGGGCAAGACGATCCATCGAATTTCGTTGCTAGTAACTTAAAGCAGGACGCCTCTCGTACGTGGCTAGTGTTTGATGATGTAAAGCCATCGTTCTTCGAAATCGATAGTCTTGATATTCGTGGACATGCACACCTTGCGTTTGAGAATGACAACGCCAATGTTAGTTTGTTGGTGAAGGAATACAAGGGAGACTCGAGTGGGACGCTTCATGTTGGACGAGGTCAAACAGTCAACTTCACTCTCAGTTCCAGTTCTGTTATTCCTTTCAGTCTTCGTGCATATCAGGTGAGTTCATAATTCAATCTCATCATAAAAGGCAATCAGATGTCGGATAAAAACATCTATCAGTGCAAGTATGCTAACAAATAGACGATACGCGCACATTTTTCGCTATTGACTTTGTAGCACAAGATCGGGTTCTGCTTGTGCTTATTTCATACTTGAGAAGGTTTTCACACACAAATCGGCCCCATGGGTATCATCAAAGTAGATTATTGTTCTTGAAGAATGGGTTTTCATTTCTTTGTTATGTAGAGCAAATAGTATGAAACAGTGAAAAATACTTTCTGTTCCTATTCTCCCAACAGCTAGTACACGTAGTATACTGGATAGAGATAGGGAATAGCCAGCCATGGGTCAATTTTTCTCATGATCCAAGAAGTCCAATAGATCGCCTTAGGGGAGGGGATGACTTACGAACTTATTAGGTCTTCAAGGGATGTATAGAGATAAAGAGGGGATGTATAGAGATACATACCAGGAAGTCAAAATGACCTGGGAAATAGGGGATATACACCCCGATGAATAACAAAGAAAACCGTGTCAAGTATGAAATAAGTTAGAGTTAAATACTGAGAACGGAGGCTTTAAGCCCTATACTCCACGAGGGCCGCAGGATAAGTTAAGTTGCACTAGACGTTTCTCGGCAAAGCTTAATGTTATCTCTTTGCCAGCAATAAAGGGATACCTTATTGCATGGAGTAATGAAGAGTTGGTCTACGACGGCATTTTCTAGCACGAAAGAAAAAACTAATTGTGGCTCTCGAAGTACCAATCATCCTTCGCGAGAAGATGCATGATATTGTTCCTCACCCCACTTAACCAGTATTTGAAATTTCATTGCTTGTGTTTTCAATTTTTGAACTAACTGTTGTTTTTAGGGTTCTCGAGTAAGCCTTCCCAATGAACTTTATCTGCAAGAGACATCATTTTATGCAGAATCAGAAATCACAGGACTACAAAACTTGGTTGTTTCCTACAGTAGCATCTTGGACATTGCACCGCATACTCGAATCAATTCCGCATCCCAAGGAAGCATTTCGATGCATAGTATCATGATCCTGAATGGTGGACGGATACAACAGTCTGCAGTGACTCCTATGCCACTCAAGTAAATTCTTTAGTTGTTATACTTCATAAAATACTTTAAATACCACTACAAACTGCTTGTCCTGTTTGGCACAAGTCACCTCTAAAACAATGTAGGCCACAATGTATTTGTAGCGGCAGATTCTATAAAAGAACGTCTTTGAGTCAATTCCTACTCGTCAAAACTAAAGCTCCTTAAATAATTCTTTTCTTATGATAGAATCTTCCTGGCCAACGAACTGAGGATTAACGCGTTCGCAGTAATGAACGTCAGTATTCTTAACCTCACTGCCAGTAACGTCTACATCGATGTCTCAGCTGTACTAACTGCTCATGCGCGGGGATACTCTTCCGGTCTGGGCCAGGAACCAGGAGTTGCATCAGCTTCAAGTGCTTCTGGAGCAGGTCATGGTGGTGCAGGAGGAAGGGGGACAGCACAGCCAAGAGTTGGAAGAGCCTATGGAATTTTAGATAAACCAACCGATCCTGGTAGCGGTGGTGGCAAGGGCTTAAAAGATTTGGTCAGTATTAGTACAATTTTATAACAAGAGATGAGATTTCCGTATAGCTGGTGCTATGTCAAATCGCTATATGTAAAGAATTTACGAATAAGAACAAACAAATTCGAAAAATTCTGCCGTGGAAATTACACAATACTAATGACTCCGTAACAATTGTTTTGGAAAACTTATGGTTGGCAGATTTAGCTGTAGGACGCGCATAGTCCAAGACGTATCACTTGGCCATTTTCTTGCTCAGTTTCTTCTTCAATTTGTAATTTTTTGTCCTGCACGTCCTCCTCTAAATGGCGAAAATGGTTGTTTCGAGGTTCCAGATGGGAGGTCTACTATACACGGGGCGGAAGTATATTGATATTGTACAGCACGGTGTACTGATTGAAGGCCGCAATCAGTCTAATGAAACTTGAAAATCGAACGATTATTTATGAAGACCAATGGATACCCGAGGTTGATTTCCACTTGTTGCGATCAAATTTCCCCATTCCAGAGGAATTTCTGAATGTTTCTTTTTCTTGATGTTTTGCGAGTGATTTTATTTTTGTTTCGTTTTCTCCGTTGATTATGTATGAATCAGTACTAAATAGAACAAGTAATTTTGCTGTGATGTTTTTCTCTCTGTTTGATTATGTATGATTTCAGTACTAAATAGAACAAGTAATAGTATTATAACTGTTTTGTTTTCGTTGTAGCCCGGTAGTAGTGGTGGTGGTGTCATCATGATCACGTCAACAGGTATCGTGCAGAATGATGGTCTCATCGATGTATCGGCTGCCCCGGCTTCCTTTGAAGGAACCGGAGGAGGCAGCGGAGGAAGTATCTACATTCGTTGTCAACTCTTCACTGGAAAAGGTACCTTGCGTGTACTGACAATCATTGAGAGGAAAACTCAAATGCACAACATTTGAAAAATATCAAGTCTTTAAAAGAAACCATTTTCATTCCTATACCTTGGCGCATTCTCTTTAATCGGCAGTCGTTTTTCCTTTGGTTTTTTTTTTTTGGTAGTTTGGTTGTCGCTTTCTTTTGTTTTTCAAAAAAGATAGAATGCTTCATTCGTTATTATTTCCTCACGAGGCCGATGATGCGAATGAAAGAAATAATTGGATACACTTAATGCGAATTATCATAGAAATGGTGCAATAGCTCATTTGTCGTAGGAAAATAAAGGTCAACAGATGTTATACCATTTTCACATTTGGCTATTTCAGGTCAATTTTTGGCAAAAGGAGGTGTGGTTGCTAGATCTAATAACATTGATGGAGGAGGCGGTGGTGGTGGCCAAATAGCAATCCATTACGACACAACCCGATTTAGCGGTGTATACAAATCTCATGGTGGATTCAGTCGTACCCAACCAGGTGGTCCTGGACAAGTCTTCCTCGCAAGGAATCGGACTCACCGTACTCTTATCATTGACAACAATGGTTATCGCACGGATCAGCTGTATATATCGGACTACAGAGATATATCAAATGATGGTGGACGAACTTGGTTGTATTTGGAATATCTAAAAGAGTTTACCGTTGAGCACATGATTCTCAAAGGAGGAGGTATGGTTATGTAAAGAGGAGTAAATCATCATGATCTCATTTTACAGTGCGACGCGCCTTAGTGTAGCCACCCAACAATACTTTTGTACAAGTTAACCAATCAGAAAGCGAGAATCTCTACATTTGCATATGAACTTGCTTTATTGTTACCGAAAAGATTTGAACTTTGGAGCAAGAACTTGAATATTATGCCTAAAAATCCAGTCAGAATCTCTGATGCCAGTTTTGCTCTTTTGACTTGCTAACACACTTGATACTTTCATAGGTAGTCTTTTAGGTAGTCTTTGTCATCTGTTTCATGTGGAAATTCTTGGCATGAAGTGATTTAATCGTACTTGTAAAAATGTACGTTAGGTGGCTACAGTTACGCGCGTCGCGCTGTAAGACAGTCAAAAATGTGAGATGGACACTATTATCAACCAAAATGTTGAAAAAATATCTTGGTAAAATGGCAAGCAGCTTCGTGTGTGACCGCTATTATTTCAAATCTGATTTTATTCTTACTCTTTTAACGCTTTCCAGCTCCTTCTCATCGCAAGTAGTTTGTAATTTCTTTTAACGTCTACCATTTTGTTGTTGTATATGCCAATCCTTTATTTTTTCGTTTGTCCCCTTTCTCCTGATAAAGTGAACTGTGAGATTACAGCTAACGTTTCGATACGGCGTGACGAAAAAATTACCAAATTGAGCCCTTTTAAGGGAATGTTCATTAAATATTCCGAGGGGGGGGGGGAGATATCAAGGGGGGCTCCCAATTTTTATTCCTATACCAAGGGGGGGCTCCAAAGAATTTTAAACTTCATGAGGGGGGCTCCAAAATTTTCATAGGACGGAGAAGAAATTTATTTGACGTGAAAGGGGGGGGGGCACAGAAAAAAATCACGATATGAAAAGGGGGGGTTCTAATTTTTTTTTGGATATTTGGGCAAAATCTTCCCGCCCCCCTCGTAATATTTACTGAACATTCCCTAATGCCATTCAATATAATTCTTTTCAGGTCACTTGGCTTTGCGACATCTAGGTAGCTGTACTTGCGTGTCGTGCGAATGTGTGGTCACTTTAAACGTTGGCCATCTTGATGGGGACAGCGGCGGGATGCTTCATATTGGAAAATCTCAAAGACTAATAATTCGCTCCGCTCCTACCGAGTTTCCATCAAGCTTCAGGGTTTACGATCAAGGCTACTTTCAAGTTCCACCTGTAATGCTACTCAGGAATCTGTACTACCCGAAAATAACTATCGAAGGCGCGATTAAAGATGTTAATGAACTGTCAATAGGAAAAGGAACCCAGTTGGAAATCGCTGAAAATGTAATAGTTTTTAGTATTGTGTGGTTGTTTATTTGAACTTAAGTTTGCACGATTTTAAATTTGACTCAGAGGTGGACGATAAGCTTCGATTACTTGTTTGCTTGCTTGTTGCATACTTACACTTTCAGTGAAGATATGGTTATTTTTAAAATTATTTGTTTTCTAAATTAGGGACGGTCGTATGGATATCCAGCAAGAACACTGCAGATGAATGCGTTAACAATCATGAACAACGCCAAACTAATTGCATTATCAAGTAGCGATGCATCGTACTCACTACGTCTAAACGTTAATAAAACCTTGGCCGTTCTTGCTGGAGGTCTGCTTAAGGGAAAATGGATAGACATATCTGCGGACAAAGTCAACATCGAGTCATCTGGACTAGTATCTGCGGATGAGTTAGGATATGGTTTAAGGATTGGGCCTGGATCTAGCTCGGGTAAGGCTCCAGTAATTCTCTCCGTATTTCGTCGTGTTATATACACAGTACGTGCCCTTCAGGACTTTTGTTTTAGGTGTGGGGGTGTTGTCCGTTAACAATTGTGTGCCACCAACTAAGAAGGTGAACTTTCCTTTCGAACTGAAAATAAAAGAACTTAGTAACTAACTTTGGACTGTTTAATGTCAGCTCGAAATAAAGTCTACTGGACCATATAATTTTAAACATCATGTTAAGTTTCTTTTCTTCTTTAAAAGATTCTGCCGGTGCTGGCCATGGCGGCAGAGGAGGAACTGGTACTAGATCTTCTTCACCAGGCCCTGCATATGGATCAGTGGAACAGCCAGAAGTTTTTGGCAGTGGTAGCATGTCAGCAAAAGGCGGAGGAATCATAAAAATCATTACCTCATCATCGTTATCTCTTGACGGTTCTATATCAGCAACCGGAGAACACAGCAGCAAAAGCTTGACTGGAGGCGGAAGTGGCGGCAGTGTTTGGCTTACTACTAAATACCTGTCAGGAATTGGTGACTCCAGTGTGCTAGGCGGGAATGGTAACGCTTTCGGCGGTGGGGGTGGTGGAGGGCGAATATCGGTTTCGTTTACAAACTCCTCATTTAGTGGCGCGTTCAAAGCTTTTGGAGGATCAAGCAGGTTGGTAAAATAGTAATAGTTGGATTGGATTTGTGATCTTTTAAAAGCGTTTTTTTACAGTTATCTAAGAAAGAGGTTACAAACAAACAAACGGAAAACATTTGGACACTTTCTTCTTCTGTTTGTGAGGTGCAGTGGTGTAAATATTTTTAGCCTATGCTTTGTTTGTATTTTTCCTCTTCTGCTCTCCACCCCACTCTTTCCTATATTTTTATATACAGTATATAACTATTTTTCTTTCTTATAATATAGCTATGAAGCTGGTGGAGCAGGCACTGTTTTTCTCAATGATGTAGGAATGAAAAAGCGCAAGCTGATTATAAATAATGACAACATTGGTGCTCCTCTAACTGACGATATAACTAACGTTGTTCATGACGGAGGAAGGACTTGGATTACTCCACAAAATGGTACAGCTATTGTTGAATACGACCAGCTAGACCTTCGTGGCAAATCACAGCTAGCTGTACTCACAAGTCCTCCTGGAGCGGCACTGCAATGGGCCATAAAGGGATTTACAGGTGATCTTTCTGGGATCCTTCACATCCGAGAGAATCAAACACTAAGAATGACTTCAGACGATGCCGCCTCTGTAAATAAAAAGCTACCAATGGGTGTCAATGTTTATAGTAAAGGAGATGTCCAACTCCCCCAGAGCATGTTTATTGATGGTATTAAGGTGATTGTGGCTGGAAGCATTAGTGGTGCTCACAATGTAACTGTCGGCAACAAAGGAAAGCTTGTTCTCAGGTAATTAAACTTATTCCAAGAATGCTATACTTTTATTATTTGGAAAAAATAATAACATTACTGGACGTGACTCCATTATTTTTGACATTTTCATTTTTATGAGCTGGTTTATTCCCTTAGCTGCTATACTTTACTTTGTGGCGATTCTTGATAGTTGGAGCAAAATAAACTTTTTAAAAGATCTTTTTGATGTGGTTCGTTCTTTGTGAGATTTACGTTAAGGTTTTCATTCATGTTGCCATGTGATGTTACAAATCTTTTTATTCGTATTAGGAAGTTGATGGCGCCTGATAGTAGTATTTCTCGAGAAATCAAGTTTGGAGCAATTGAAATCCAAGGTGGCGGCAGAATAGAAATTGAAAGTGATGCACAAGGTTTATTCATAAGCTGCACGTCTTTATGGGTGAGAAGTGGTGGTGTCCTTACTGCGGATCGACTTTCATTGGATGCTGAAACAGTAACTATTGAGCAATCCGGAATAATTGACCTGAGTTTCAAGGTTAGAATACTGTTGAAATGTACTTTTACAATCAATAAGCGCGCTGCAGTTCTTATCTCAGTTTCTTGTGAAATATTTGCCGTTGTAGTTCAGTTTCTGGTGCAATTTTTTTATGCCGTAACTATCTTTTCAGCATTTTCAAGCTACTTTTTTATCGACACATTACCTAAAATAAGGTATCAATAAACCAAACCGATTGGTTCTGTTATTCCCGCGCGATTGGTAGTGGTTTGGCACTGCCGCGTATTTGTCGTGATCGTGTCTGACCTTAGAGAGAATCCACCTTTTTCGTTGCAGCTGCGGCAATACGCACATGAATTAATTCCATTAGTAGTGTTTACAACATGAGCGACCGTGTTGTAAACGACTTATGAAATGAGTGAGTAATTCATAAGCTTCTGTTCCAACTGGACCCACCATACACGTCACGAATATGGGGTACTTCGATAGAGAGTTGGCATCACGGGCATGAGCAATAACATTCGAAAGAAGCTCCCACACGTTGGATAGTGCGTGCCAAAGAGAAGACATGGACTTTGGTCGAAGATTTTTAGGGTTGGCTATGACACTGATGAGGCTCTAAGTCTTCATCTAAACTTGAATGTGCCTTCATCCCTGGTGAAGTCATCCTCATAGTATTCGAGTTATATAGACACATGTGGTCTTCAGTTATTCTTCGTTTGCAATAGACGTCACAGCCGCCATGTTGGAAGACAAAAAAAGAATAAAAGAATTTTCAATGAGTTCTTTGTTATATCTTCCCACATGGCGGACCTGCCTTTTGTTATTTTGCTCTTTTGGGAATGATTGCAAACCAAGAATATAAAGATGAAGAGGACTTTATCGGGCATAATGGCCCATGCACGTGACGTATATGGTGGCTCCAATTGGTCCAGAGGCTTATGATTTATTAATGAAATTTATTATTATTATTATTATTGTTGTTATTATTATTATCAACTTTCAAGTGATTTTGTTATAAATAGAAGTTTTCGTATAATCAACTGATACTTCTCTTTACAGAGCTCAGTCGACCAAAGCAATCCAGGGGCGGGCATGTCTCATGCCTCTGGGTCATCAGGGGCAGGCCATGGTGGACGAGGAGGCAAAGGATTGCATCAACCATTGACGGGCAACCATTATGATAGCTTTAAACACCCACGCATGTTTGGGAGCTCTGGAGGTGGAGGATCTGCCACAGGAGGTGGTGTACTATACATGAATGTTACAACTTTGTCCATTGATGGTAGCATCAAAATTGATGGAAAGGGTGGCGCAGTAGGAACTTTCTACGGCGGTGGTAGTGGCGGAAGTATTCTTATTGAAACTGGAGACATCCGTGGTGCAGGACTTGTACAAGCTAACGGAGGTGACGGAGGTAGCGCTGGTGGTGGTGGAGGAAGCGGTGGAAGGATTGCCATCTACTCTAAGCAAAACACATACACCGGTTTTATTACGACTTATGGAGGTAACTCACCCGTTGAAGCAGGAGCCGCTGGGACTATTTATAAACTAGATCTAACGACTGGAAAAACAATTCTCGAAGTAAACAACCTAGGAAGAAGACCTGCCACTTTGCATATCACAAGTTATCAATATTTATCAAATGACAGCGCTCGCACCTGGCTCACCAGTTCCTCTTTGAAGCAAAACCCGAATAGAGTGTCAATCAGTGACATTACTCTTCAAGAAGAAGTGTATGAGGGATTTAACTTTGGTGAGCTTAGACTTGGTGGAGGGGCCCATCTTGCTATTGAAACAGACTCTCGTTTGCGTTTCCACGATGTGAAGAAGCTGGTTGGTAGCTACGAGGGAGGAAGCTTTGGATTTCTCCACGCAGGCCCTCAGCAGCTAATTGCGATCAAGGAGACGGATTACTATCTTCCAGTAAACCTGCAGATCTATCCCAAAGGTCTTGTTCATTTGCCCTCTAGGATAATGCTTCACAAGAATTCTATTTCGTTGGACGGATACCTGATTAATGTTGATGAAATAACGATTTCCGAGTGTCTGTTCAACCTTGGACCCAATGCTTCTGCCCTGACGAGAGGCACTCCAGCTAAGCTAAAGTTTGAGATTAGTACGATCAAGATACTTAATCAGGGAATCATGCGCATGACTGATTCTTCAGAAGAATATCACCTGAAGTCTAAATCGATTGAAATTCATGCTGGTGGGTCTGTTATTGGAGGAAACGTGAGCATAGTTTCTGAATCCATCACAGTCCACGAGAGTGCTAGTATCACGTTTGACGGCCAAGGAGGCCGATGTGTTTCATCTGACGTTTATTATGCAGGGTCCGGAGGAAGTCACGCAGGCTATGGTGGCATAGGTAGTACGGCAAGAAATCGTCCTGAACCATTTGATTCTATTTACTTTCCACGTATGCATGGAGAGGCAGGACGTGCTGGAAGGGTGAGCACACCATGCAAAGGAGGATATGGAGGTGGCAGGCTTAATCTAACGGTTAGAGGAGTTCTTACTGTTGAAGGGACGATATCTTCTAGGTAGGGCCTTGGTTCGACTTATTATTTAACCATTTTGATGTGTATTCATAAAATATGTAACTGTTTATGGCACTGCATTCATTCAGTTGCCTTTCGTGAAAAAAAAAAAAAAAAATTAAGCCAGCTTGCAAACGTTTTTGGAAAAGAAGTTTCTCCTTTTAGAAAGTTGTTACTATCTAATCCATCTTAATTCTCATATTTTGTTTCAGGGGCACTGCAGCGGAGGATGATGTCAGTGGAGGTGGTGCAGGTGGTTCACTCTTCATCAATGTTACAACGTTACAAGGAACAGGTTCATTTGATGTTCGAGGAGGTAATGGTGGAACTACTTCAGGTGGAGGTGGAAGTGGAGGAATACTCTCACTTTACATGAAATCATCCCAAACAATTTTCACGGCCAACATTCGTGGTGGCAATGGAAAACACAATGGTGCTTCTGGATTCTTTTATGAACACAGTTACCCGGAAAAGAGAGAAAAAGCTAGGCTTGTACTGGATAATGGTGGCTTAGCTACGAGCAATACAGCAAGTGTGCTTCTCTGTGGCAGCAAGAATATAGATTACACATTTGATGAGATTCGTATGTTGGGATCTGCCTCTATGCAGATGAAGTCTTGTATCGCTGGAACTCCAATGACCCTCATAGGAAAGACTGTTAGCGGCGATAAGACCGGTCTACTGATAACACAGCGTCACCATGATTCATACATCGGCGTTACTGGTGTGGTGCTATCGGAACTTGAGCTGCCATTTAATGTTCAGATCAATGATGGTGGTACATTTTCTCTTCCTTCTACACTAGTTATTCGTGGCACAAATATGGCAATTTCTGGAAGTTTAGTCGGCGTGAAAGACATGACTGTTGATAGGAATGGAGAACTTGTTTTGGCCTTTCCGGGCCACACTGGTTACCGCCAATCTCCTGTTAAAGGAGTCTCTTCTAGCACATTTGAAAGCCTAAAGATAAAGAAAGGTGGAAGGGTTTCGACGACAACGGCTGGCAAAGTTCGCATCAATGCTATAACATTCCAACAAGATTACGGTGCTATATTTTCGTCGTCAAATATTGTGTTGAGTGCGCAAAACAAAATCGTGGTAAACAAAGGACCATCTTTAGGAAGGGCTGACTGTCCTCGTGGATATGAAGTCATCGCCAAGGCGTCGCCGACGCTTTACAATCCTTGCGGTACTGGAAAACATATTTGGCAAAAGTCAAACGTCTCATATATAGTAACTCACAATGTGTCTAAAATTGTTTATCGCACTGTCTGGAATGAAAGTCATTCCTGGTTACAATCTAGTGTCGTCTATTATCTGGTGCATGAAACGCGATATAACATCACTTATAGCATTGCATGTGATTATAACAACTTCACGCTACTTGCAGGTCAGACCTGTAGATTTAAGTCAGGAAACTATACCTACCATTTATTGGAAGTACAAAGTGATGCTGTCATGAATTTCGAGCCGTCAACTGACAAGAATACAATAAGTTTTCTCACGGCTACAAAGATAACGGTAAAAGCTGGTGGCAGCTTACAAGCTTTGGAATCCAATTTTGATCATGCTTTTTCAGTGCAGAATGGCCATGGTGGTAGTTATGGCGGTCTGGGTGGTGGCAACACGAACAAAGGATTTTTATACGGCAACGTAAGCAATCCAATGCATTATGGTTCTTACGGTGGAGGAACAGCCCAATACCGCGGCAAAGGTGGTGGTGCACTGGTTATAATGGTACACCAGCTAGACTTAGACGGCACAGTGGATGCTAGTGGTAGTGAAGGATCCAACGGTGCTGGAGGAGGAAGTGGAGGTAGCATTTTTATCAAAGCAACCTCTTTTACTGGCTTAGGTACCATAAATGCTCGTGGAGGCAGCAGTTCATCAGCTGGAGGAGGAGGTGGAGGAAGAGTAGCTATTCACGCTTACCAGCCAATGGGAAACATAAGAGTGAACTTTAATGTAACCGGCGGCCAGGGCGCAAGTGTAGGAGGGACAGGAACTGTAATATTGAAAGACCTTTCAAAGTCTCCTGAGCATGATACTTTATTCGTCGATGGTAAACGTTCGTCTGAATGCTTGTTACCACTATCTGTAAAACAATACTCCTTTAAAAAACTGCACATTAGATCAGGTGGGTTCTCGACAGGTGGACAATCAATTGTTGCAAAAGAACTCATTGCAGAAAAGGAGGGAAAGATTGTTGTTGACCATGGGGGCAAACTTGAAGTTCTGGATATTGATCACGACAGAAAAGAAGTCCAAAGCGATTTCGACATTCAGAGTGGGGGGACTCTAAATTTTACTGGTAAAGTTGTCTTCAGCGGGCCGAGCAATCCTACAGTTGTGGTGTCTGGAACACTTATTGCAACAAGACCGGAATTGGGTAATTCAAAACGTATCGAAATGAAACATATGGGACAGATTCAAACTTCAAATTTGAAACTTAGAAAGAAATCTAGAATGGACATTGGTGCCTCCTCTTCAATACGTAAAGCAGAAGGAAAGTTCCGTTCGTTAGCACTGGAATCAAATGCGATTATCGACTTCAAGGCTACAAATGTCACTCTTGTTGCATCGTTGCTATTGATGAATAAAGGCTCTCTGATATCTTCAAGTGGTGACACAAAGTTTTTTAACATCACTGCAGACAGTGTTGTTATCGAAAGTGATGCTACAATTTCTGCAACCGCCGGTGGACTGCTGCGTGGTTTAGGATCTCCATTGGCTTCAGGAAGCGGGGCTGGCCATGGTGGACAAGGCGGAGGTCAAAATGGTGGATCTGCGTATGGGTCGGTGTTTAATCCCCTACATTACGGAAGTGGACTCAACTCGCGGGGCGGAGGTATTATTTACATGAAAGTTAAGGAAACCTTATCGGTTAATGGACGCATTGTTTGCAACGGTGAGACGCACTCCCTTGGCGGCGCAAGTGGTGGAAGTGTTCAAATAAGTGCTAAGAGTTTAGAAGGCCATGGTAATATAACAGCTAATGGTGGTCATGGAGAATCGTCAGGTGGTGGCGCTGGTGGAAGGATTGCTGTAGATGTATCAAAGAATGCATTTAAGGGAACTATCCTAGCTTATGGAGGGATAGGTAAAGCTCATGGCGCTGCTGGGACCATTTTTGTCCGAGAAATAGTTACTGGACTTAAGCTCAACACTACTATCGTAGATAACAATAAACGGGTCACTGATGCGAAGACCAAAATAATGCACGAGCAGCAAGTTTCGTACACCATACGTTTGCTCAGGCTAGTCAACAGTGCCCGCCTAGAAATTGCGTCGGTAAATAATGCGAAAATAAAAATTGATATTCTTCAAATGGATGGAGATAACAGCGGTAGTTTGTATGTCCAGGACAACCAAACACTTTCCCTTAGTGCTTCCAAAGCAGTCAGTAGTGGACCATTCATATTCCTTTGGGCATTGATTGTTAAGACAGGTGGAACGTTGAATCTTGCTCCAAAACTTTTGATTACTCGCACACAGTCAACGCCATCCTTGTATCTTGCTGGACGACTTATTGGAGGCCAGGAAATAAGTATTGGACAAAACGCGATAGTCGTCATAGCAAATACTGGAGTTATTGGCTCAACTTCTGCTCTACCTGGTAAATTTCTTTTCAGATCTTTACAAGTGTCCAGTGGTGGAATACTCACATTTGAATCATACGTGAGTGCGAAAACACCGGTCGAAATTCAGTCTTTATCACTTTATATTGCGTATGGAGGGATAATGGAAGGATCGTTCTTGCTTATCAAGACCCCTGTGTTGAATGTCGCCTTCAATGGGACTATTCGAGCAGATGGACTAGGATATCCAACCGGCCAAGGTCCAGGGCGAGGATCAGGCACTAGCGGAGGCAGCTATGGCGGATGTGGTGGTAGTGTAATCAGAAACCAATGCAAGTTGTATGGTTCTCTTTACCGGGCCACTGAATTCGGAAGTGGTGGGGCAGGCTTCCCGATTCCACAGTCGAGGGCAGGGTATGGTGGAGGCATAATCCAAATTGACGTTGACATTCTACTAAATGAAGGTCTTATTTCATCCAATGGTGCTAACGGGAATACCTCTTTGGGTGGTGGAAGTGGAGGAACCATCAATGTAAGTGTATCAGAGCTCATAATGGGAAGAGGAATTCTCGAAGCTTCTGGCGGAAACTCCCAAGGACGTGGCGCTGGTGGTGGCGGGCGTATTTCCCTTCTGATAACTGGTCAGTATAAATACAGTGGCGAATTGTTCTCAAAAGGTGGTGTTGCACGCTCTCAAAGTGGATCCCCCGGTACTGTATACGTAGAAGAAAATCGTCCAGGACTGAGATCCAAACGTCTTGTGATTGATAATCGTGGATATGGACGAACGATGAAAGTCGATGCATACTTGAACGAAACGAACATTGAATCTTACGATTTCAAGCAGCTTTCCATTTACGGCAATGTTATTCTGCATTTCGAGAAGAATACTGTCATATACAAACTGATTAGCGATGAGAAAAGCATGTTACATGTGCAAGACAATGTAGTTTTGGTGATTGAACCCGGTTCAAAATCTCTCGAGCCCGATTGCAGTATCCATGTAGATCGTGACGGCGAAATACGAGTTCCTGATATTGTCTCATTCCGTGGTGTCAGTAACATATTTGCAGGAACCTTGACAGGAGTTCTGGAGATGATCATTGGCGTTAATAGAAAAACGCAGTTTTCCTCCACTGCTAGAACAGCTAGATTTGTTGATGGCAAATTCACATATATTACCGAAAGAGGATCATATCAGTTTTCTGCCTTGAAAATTAAACGTCTTGCAAAACTATCATTCGAAAATGCAAGACTCAAGAAAGTACCTCTAACAGTGGGCTCGTTAGAGTTGAATTACGGAGCAGTTTTGCAAGGGAGCTGGTTGGATATCAAAGCTTCTGCTATTGTCGTTAATTCAGGAGCAAAAATAAACTTAACCGGACAAGGCCACGTAAGTGAATCAGGCCCAGGAGCTGGAAAAACCATCAATTCTCTAGGAGTGGGTGCTGGTCATGGAGGTAACGGTGGCTTAGCTACAGAAGAGTATGGACACTGGTATGGAGTAACGAAGAGCCCTAACATGACAGGAAGTGGTGGAGGTAACGGAACGTCTGGTGTTGGAGGATACGGCGGAGGATACCTCCACCTTAAGGTTGTATTTACGCTGCGGGTTGATGGCGAAATCAGGGTTGATGGAAATGATTGCACTGGATCTAACTGTGGAGGTGGCAGTGGAGGAAGTATTATAATATTTTCAAATGACATCACAGGAAATGGATTCATAACTAGTGTAGGCGGAAAGGCCAAAGGAAAAGGAGGCGGAGGGAGTGGTGGACGTATCGCTGCTTATACAGACAAAACGATAAGCTTTGAAGGTAGTTTCACTGCTTTTGGAGGAACAAGTATATCTGGACCTTTGGGTGCTGCTGGCACAGTATACATCCAAGACAACAACAAGCGGATAGCGCGAAAAAGATTGTTCATCCAAAATTTAAATATCAAAGGGAACAGACCAACGACGGTTTTGTCAGAGCCATTAACAACTGTATTTTACTTTGATGAACTGAAAATGACTGGCAGCGTTCGATTTGAAATATTTGGTTCACGGAAGGAACATCTTGAAATAAACATGAATAAATTCAACGCAGACAGCGTGGGAGAGATGGCCGTCAAGAGAAATCAGACCTTGTATGCGGAGGTCTTTGAAGCTAAAGAAAGCCTTTTGATGCTCACTACTAATGTTCATATCGAAGAAGGAGCAAACATGGTTGTCGCCTCAAATCTGAGTGTCGATGGTGCGACCTTGCAAGTTGATGGTAAAATCTCTAATGTACGCCACATGGTCGTTGAATCAGGAGGAAGAGTACAGTTTGGCTTGACATCCCAAACGACTCTCATGCAGGGAGATAAATTCGTATTCCAAAGTCGTCCAGGAACCCAGCAGTTTGCTTCCATTACACTGAAAAGTGGTTCCGACTTTGGAGCCCCAGAAAATCTCAAGATCTTGGTAACAAAATTAGACCTAAAAAACGGAGTCACATTACGTGGGAAGTATGTTGACATCCAAGCGCAAACTTTCCTTATTGGCCGCGGTGCTGCGCTAACTACCAACGCTGCGGTACAAGACAGGTTAATCGAAGGTAGGGGGATCAATTCTACCCTAGGTGCATCGGGCGCAGGTCACGGCAGTGCTGGAGGAAATGGCGCAGCAAATGTAAAAGGTGGTCAAGCATATGGAACAATCTATAAACCTAATAAACCTGGAAGTCCTGGAGGAGTTGGATCTAATTCCGGCTCAAAAGGGAAAGGTGGTGGTGTAGTTCGTATAACAGCAGATTTCCTTCTTAATGATGGCTCCATAACCGCTAATGGTGGTGATGCATCGACTTCATCTGGAGGTGGTAGTGGTGGAAGTATTTTTCTGACAGTAAATCAAGGTTTTCAGGGTACGGGATTAATTTCTACAAACGGAGGACGAGGAGCCGGATCTGGGGGCTGCGGTTCTGGTGGAAGAGTTGCTGTGCACATCATGACACAGTTTGGCTACCGTGGAACTTTACAAGCTCTTGGAGCTGTATGTAGCAGCAGCGAAAAATCTGGAGGACCAGGGACTGTGTACATAAAAGAAGTACGATACAAGTCTACGTTTACACAGCTTCGAATCGATAACCGTGGACAAGGGTGGAATCATTACGTTACTCTCAATGAATCAACTCGGTCATACTCTTTCAACGAGCTGTATGTGTACAATACCGCTTCCATACGAATGCTTGGATCAGATGGTCATCTTTCGTTTGATGTTAGAAAGCTTTATGGAGATAAATCGGGGTTATTACACGTTGGGAGTAACCAAAAGGCTTACCTGGAAGTTCTAAATGCACAACATTCCGTCACAAAAACACCAATCAATTTAAAAATTGAGTCTGGTGGAGAACTTGTGATGGCGGCAAAATCTTATATTGTGGGGACGGGCTCAGTTTCGTTGGAAGTCAATGGAACATTGTCCCAGGTACAAGACTTGTATGTGACTCAAAACAAATTGGTTATACTGCATAAAAGTGCCCGTACTTCCAAACAAAATGAGCCCATGGGTACATATTACTTTTCCAACGTTAGACTATATAGTGGAAGCTCCCTAATCATGAGAGACGAGCCGCCAATGAAGCTCGTTGTTGGATTCTTCAACATAAAATACGGTGCATCTTTTTCAGCCCATCACCTGAAAATCATATCTGGAAAAATAGATGTTGAAACTGGAAGCCTCTTAAGCTGTGCTGGGGATAATGCAGCGCGTAAGGTTGTGCCTTCCTCAGAAATATCTAACGTACCCCAAGGAGAAGGTGGTAGTCATGCGAGTTTCGGCGGCAAAGGAATAAGAAATGTAGACGGTTCATATTATGGGTCCATATTCAAGCCAACGGATCCCGGTCGCCGAGGCGGTGATGGAGCAAACAGTGTCAAAGGAGGAAGTGGCGGTGGTTACATCAAAATTGAAGTTGGATCAGAACTGATCAATGATGGGACTATTACTGTCGCTGGTGAAAGAGGAAGGCCATCAATAGGAGCGGGAGGAGGGAGTGGTGGAAGCATTTATATAATAGCAGAGGACAAATTTTCAGGTAAATACAAGTGAATAATGAAACAATTGAAAATGCAATCCTCTGAAACTTGCTCCTTGTAGTTATATAGAATTCTTATGATACATAGAGATATCTAGCATTTTTGCATTTTGAAATTCTTGTATATAATAGCTTTCTTTTCGTTTTACTTGGAATTTTCGTGTACTTTATTATTTGAATATTTATTTGTAAGAAGCTGTTTTTTTTTGTAGCGTGTTTGATCACTATGTTTGTTTCTTAAGGCTATGGGGTTCTCAGCGTCAACGGAGGCGATGGCGGCGGACATAATGCAGGTGGCGGTGCCGCAGGAAGAATCGCTGTATACGCAACATCAGTAACTTACCGAGGCCGATACTTAGCCCAGGGAGGTATTTCAGCTGGAGGTACACACGGCGGACCAGGAACACTATTCATTAGCGAGATCCGTTCGAAGCTAAAATACACCAAACTTGTTATTGACAACGCCATGAGATCTGTGCAAGACATTGTCTATATTCATGAAGCAGGCTTAAGTTCTTATACCTTTTCCGAAGTTCAGATGTGGAGGAGAGCATCTATAGCTTTGTCTCCTGGAAAGCAGAGGAAAAACCTCGTTATCAACAAATTAGTAGGTGATCGCACTGGTCTTATTCACGTTCATGCAAACCATACTGTTCAACTTGAGGCATCGGCTACCGTGCATAGTGTTTCTAAGCCTGCGGTTAACTTAAGAATAGACAAAGACAGTGAAATGGTACTCGGAGCCTCGGTTTACGTGATAGGCGATGGTGCTAAAGGATTATCACAAATTCCAGGTGATGAGTCGATTTCTGTGAATGGGCGCTTGACGAACGTAAACTATTTTTTCTTAACGAAGAGACTGAAAGCAAGGTTTTCGCAGAACATTCAAACAGCTGAAAAACAAAACAAATCACTTATTGTGTCTGAGACTGGGAAATTCGTCCTGGCCGTACTAGAACTTCAGGATGGTACGGAATTGCAATTTGATCATCCAAATGGAGTCCGATGCTCAATTGGGAAGTTGCACATGAAATATGGCTCCAAGATAAAAGCCGATGTATATGATGTCAATATCACAACTATGCAATTGGAAGCAGGAAGTATCGTAACTGCTTCTGGAGGTGACCGACCTAATCCAAGTAGCGGATCAGTTGTGCCATCACCATGTCAGGGTTCAGGCGGAAGCTATGGAAGTTCTGGCGGAAAAGGTAATACCGTATAACCATCTTAATTTGTTTTTAAACTTAAAATAATAGCTTAAAGCTCTAAGCGTCTGCTATTATTCGTAGTAAAAAAGCAGTGTAGTAAAAGAATCTTGTACGTGTCCTAATGATTTTTTTGCTATTGAAAAATTTCCAAAGCTATATCATTAAAAAAAATTAATGTTAACTTTATCGACCTACGCATTTTTGTTATCTAGAACATGATATTTTTAGAGAATAATGTGTGTCATCAATAATGTTTATATGAATTTGTCGTGCAGGACGCCAAGAGTCCATTGATAATATTCCATACGGTGACCTGTTTAAGCCAAACAACTACGGAACCAGAGGCTGTCCTGGAACTTCTCTTGGTGGTGAAGCTGGCGGAGTTGTCAAAATAAACGTTGGAGACGACCTCTATCTGGATGGTTCAATAATAGCAAACGGCAATAATGCAGTTCTAAACTCAAACGCTGGTGGAGGCAGCGGGGGCAGTATTCTCATAAACTGTGGTCGCTTTAATGGACATGGACAGATAAGTGTTAACGGTGGAAATGGCGATGGCGCAACCTCTGGTGGTGGATCTGGAGGTCGTATGGCACTCTATACTGCTAGCAAAATTAAATATCTTGGAAAATATTGGGCATTAGGAGGCTACTCGGGCGATTCGAAAAAGACAAGTCAGAATTTTCAGGTGGACCGGGCACCGTGTATTTGTACGACATGCGCAACGGATACAAATTTACGCAGCTAAGAATTGATAATATGGACAGGCCTTGGAATCATTATGTAACGCTTAATAACACCGCAAACGATTATGAATTCGATCAGATGCACCTCTTGAGAAAAGCTTCTGTTCACATGGTGCCGGATAACAGGACTAGAACACTCATTATCCATAAGATGATTGGTGATCGAACAGGGCTGATACACGTGCATAGCAATCAGACAATAAACGTTGAATACAAGGATGCAACAAAGACGATTACAAGGTATGACCATTTTATGAAAGATGCATAATTTCTTATTCAAAATCTTGTTTATTTTACATTTTTACCAAAAAATAAAACACATGTACTCTTTAACTGACCTCACTCAATCGTGAATTCTTTTATGTTTTTTTCTTTTTTTTATTAGTTCATTTGTTTAGTTTACCTCTTCATTTATTTTTGATGTTTTCGACAAAACAAAGACAAAGACAACGGCAATGACGATAACCAGAGTGATTATGACAATGACGTTGACAGTGGTTGCGATATTTTTTTATACATAAAATGATATTGCTTAATGTTCCTAGAGCACAAACATTCGTGCAAATATGATAAAAACGTTCCTGTTTGAATCTGTACAGGACAGCAACAAATTTCAAGCTTGACCGATACTCCCAAGCAATAATGGCAACCTCAGTCCACATAGTTGGTAAAGGCCAAGTAGCTTTTGAGTGGGATGGTCGGGTTACAAATGTACAGCACTTGTACGTTGCATATGAAAGAAAGATTCTTATTAGGTGGCATGCGCATACTGCAGCAATAGAAAAAGGAAAGTACCTGTTTATCGACAAAGATGGCTCGTTCACGTTTTCTACCCTTGAGTTTGGCAGTGGCACTGTAATTGATTATCCAGAACCCATGGGCGTCCACTTCACAGCTGGATTCCTGGTATTTGAACACTCTTGTTTTATTCAATTTTTTTTATTATTATTTTTTTCCTGTCATGTGAGAGTTTCAGGGAGTATAACACGAACAAGGTTCTTTTAAAACACATTTCTATTGACAATTTACCTAAATGACAACTTGATGTGTTTTTTCCATAGGACCAGCTGCACTGATTTATATAAGCGCAAAGCATTGAGAAAAGTTTTGGCAAAATTACTGTGGGCCTAAAACATTAATGCTCATAGAAATGGTGTTAAGCTTTTAAATTACAAAGAACTTGTTGAAATTCATTTAATTTCAATTGAAATTTTTTAAAGTGTTTTCTATTTTTTTCCTAAAGAGTGGCTTATTTATCTTTAATTTTTTGTTGTTGGTGATTTTGTAGGACATAAAATTTAACTGCCGCTTTAAAGGAGAGTATTTCGAAATTGATGCAACAGACTTTTACCTGGAACCTGATGCACTTCTGAGCTGCAAAGGAAAAGGACCTAAGGCAACAAACACTTCAGGGTCTGGAAAAGATTCTTCATCGGGTGGATCAGGAGCAGGGCACGCTACTCGAGGCGGTGACAGTGCCTCTAATCCCGGTGGGGACGTCTATGGTTCCATCTATGAACCTATATTACCTGGCGCTCGTGGTGGTTCAGTATCGAACGTACTTGGAAGCCGTGGAGGAGGGCGCATGAGGCTGAATATTGGCTATGCATTTATTCTTGATGGGGTTTTAAATGCAGATGCTGACAATGCCAATGCAAACTCAGGCAAGTTTATACTATTTGCGGAATCATTCTATTGTTATTTAATATTTATAATATTAATTAAATGTGATTTACTTTAGGAACCGGAGGTGGAAGTGGTGGTGCCATCTGGGTTACAACTGGCTATTTGCGTGGTCACGGTGATGTTTCTACACTTGGTGGTATTGGTAGCATTTCCGGTGCACTTCGAGGAGGAAGCGGTTCTGGAGGTCGTATTGCCGTTCATGTCTTGATAAGAGATGAATATCGAGGAGGTTTCCGTGCCCTCGGAGGAGTCGGAACCGGATCCCAACATGGCGGATCAGGCACGGTATATGTCGAAGAGGCTCGAGACCAAAAATTCAGTCGAAGACTATATATTGACAACGCAAATGCAAGTCCTCCCAAGGTGTTTCTCTTGGACCACAGGAACCCAAAGAGCGTAGCGACCGGAAAGAAGGAAGAAAACTCTGCTGATTTTGGATTTGACGAGCTTATGCTTCAACGACAGGTATTGGCTTATTGTTTCATAGTTTTACAAAAATCCAAATGAAAGAGGTTGCCTTGACATACTTAGTTTAATATTACAGCAAAACACCAACTAAAGCTAAGGATTTCTCTGTCCTTCTTAGGTAATGTTCACGATAGAAAGCTCAACAGCCCCTGTGCCATCAATTTCTGTGCATACAGTTCTCGGTGACGGTTCTTCAACTTTCCACATCAAGAAGAACCAAAAGTTCTTCATCGAGTACGAAGAAGCTACAAGACGAAGATCTTTCCCCAAAGTAAACTTCCAAGTTGATTATGGCGGAGAGGTTGTACTTGTTTCAGATTTCCACATCGCTGGACTCAAAAACCCTGCGTTTGTTTTAAATGGTCGAATAACTGGGGTGTCTAATTTGACATTGACTGAAGGTATGCATTCAGTTTTATAATGGTGGAGACGTCATGACCGAATAATTCATATATCTATTTCAAGAAAATTTGACAAGTCGAGATTTGAAATTGTCGATCTAAGAACAATAGCAATTGTTATATACCAACTATCAAAGTCCATTTTTCGCGTACTCTGATTGGACGAGAGGACAACACGTGCACGTGCACGTGAACAAGTTTCGCTGTTTCCCTAACGACCACGCGCTCAGCGGGCAACCATATGTTATGGACCGGTAATAACAAAACCTGAAGTTGATTGAGCTTTTGTAACCTTGGTTGAAGCGGAATAAACTAGGTTTGGATAATGAAAAATTTCTTAAAAGCTACTTTTGTTGTTCTTCTTTGATAGTTGGTATATAACAAAACGCTTATTGACTGGGACCTTGGGAAAGCAGTATGTTTTGTGGTCCCTCGACCGCCATGTTTCCCTCGGTCCCAGTCAATAAGTGTTAATTGTGGAAGGCGGTATACTTTTTTTTGATTTAACAGCGGTTTTCACAATAGGCCATTTGCATTATTGCGTCATTTACTACAACTACCAGAATCCTTTGCACTCTTTCTTTTGTTCAGTTCATTAGCAACAACTGACTTGCTATTCTCGTGGGATTAAACAAATTTGAATAAGAAAGAAAATCCGCAAAGCATTCTGGTAGTTGTAATCAAATGACGGCCATCATGTAAATGCCCTATTACGAGAACTTCGAATTTGCTTTTAACAAACTTTTGGTAAACGATATCTTTCATCTTTAAAAAGTCTAGGTCATCCAGGTTATTGGCCGTTTTCATATTCGTTTCACTTTTATATCTCCTGTATATATAAAAAAGAGTCGCTTTACTTAAAACTAAAAATATAATGTTACTAAATACAACAGTAAAAGCATGTGCCGATCTATAATTGTTTGTCACTTCTTAGGCAGAGTAGTAACCGTTGGCCCCAATGCAAGCAATGCACAAATCAAGAACCGAACATACACAAGTGTTCCTGTTGAGGGAGCCCTGGCATTTGGCATCGTCATGATTGAAGCTAGTGCCCAGCTTAGGTTTATAAAACAGATGGAATTAAGCAATGATCTGATTCAGATGAGAGCACAGTCAGTCGTGTCCGCGGATACAATATTAATGTCATGCGGCGAAGCGCACTTAGAAGGTGGATCCCTGATAACCACATCTGGAAGAGGACCAGTCTTTGAAAAGGGAAACCAGCCTGGTAGGGAAGTGAATGGATTTGGATCAGGTGGCGGACACGGAGGACAAGGAGGTCCAAGTAGTACGGTTGCAGGAGGTTCAGGCTATGGTTCGTATATTTACCCGGTGCACCACGGAAGTGGTGGAGGTGGGAAGTTAGGTGGCCGAGGAGGAAGCACTATGAAGGTAAGTGATAAAGCTGTAGAAAACAATCGGGTAACAAGCAGACACAAAGAGCTAGAAGAAAGTAGGCTACGAAGCTCTGATGACTTTTGGCTAAGGCAGTTGATACAAATTTCGTGCAGATATTATGTAACAGACAAACAATTAAACAAACCAAGCCAGAAATGTAACAACCATATAATAGCTAGTCCAAATCAGAAAGTTCCTAACTATATCACTTAATTTTGCCGAATATTACTACATAACTGAAAATATATTTTCTACATGGAAACAATAAAAGATCAATATTTAGTTGAAAGTACATTTCTAAAGTAATTATTTTGTTATTTACTTGTATTATATGACTCATTGAATACAGATAACGATTGGGCGCTACATCCATCTTGATGGCTCTATAGAAAATAAGGGAGAGAATGGTGGTTCTAATGCTGGCGGTGGAAGTGGCGGAAGCATCTTAGTCAAGACAACAAGCTTTTCCGGTCACGGTAAACTCACCGCAGAGGGTGGTAAGGGTAATGGTAATGGGGGCGGAGGATCAGGAGGGCGTATTGCAATCCACGTGTCGTGGTTACGAGAGTATGCTGGCAAGTACTTAGCATACGGAGGAACTGGCGTGAAGGCAGGAGCCGCAGGTACTGTTTATTATACCGATACAAATCAAGGCCTCGCTCATCGACCAATTTTGAACACGGATAGCAACAAAACAATCTTTGGTGTTGGTTTTACAAAACTCTCCATAGATAATGGTAATCGTAATCCTGATATTCCGACCATGATTATCAACGAAAACAACACAAATTACGAGTTTGATGAACTAGCCATGAACAACCATGCATTGCTGCATATTCATGGAAAGAACGCCATTCTTGTAGTTCATAATTTCACAGGTGATCGTACTGGGTTAGTTCATCTACAATCTGGTCAAAAGATGTTTGTAGAGGTTATCGAATCAAGTAAAGGGTATACTGTTGCGCCTGTCAGCTATAAGGTTGACATTGGTGCTGAAATTGTCTTCCCGTCATACCTGACACTTCTCGGAACTCGCTGCCGATTCGAAGGACTTGTCGTTGGAGTATATCGTCTCACAATAGCTGATGGTTCTGGAGTGGTGTTTACATCTACATCTCAAACAGGTATCAAAGAAAACGGAACTTTCAAAGTGTTGACTACTCCAGGAAACGTCACTTATCCAGAAATATATATTCAAAAAGGATCCACTGTTGATTTGACAAGAATAAATGGCTCACTAATATTAACAGCGCTTATCTTTCGCGTCAAGTACCATGCTTTGTTGAACTTAAATCATGGGCGCATCGATTCTTCTTGGGCCTGGCTTGAAAGCCGAGGTAGAATTTTGGTGGAACGGACTGGATATGAAGCTGAAAGTGGTCCTGGAAGTGGAAGTACGATAAATAATATAGGAACGGGTGCGGGACATGGAGGTCAAGGAGCAGCACATCAGCATAATAAAACTGGTGGTATACCATACGGATCAGTCTACAAACCAACCCATTTTGGCAGTGGTGGAGGTAATGGACAAGGACGTGGAGGGTCAGGTGGTGGTTTACTTCACTGGAGAGTAGGACAGCAAATAGAACTAGACGGCATTGTATCAGTACGAGGAGGAAATGGTACTGGCATGAACTCGGGTGGAGGCAGTGGAGGAGGTGTTCTTATAGAATGTACTAATTTCACTGGTTATGGAGAAATAGACAGTCAAGGTGGTTTTGGCCAAGGACTTGGTTCAGGCGGTGCAGGAGGCAGGATTTCTGTGCTTATTCGCTTTAAGCACAAGTTTGCTGGAACCTACAAAGCTTATGGTGGACTTGGAAACTCAGTGGCAGCTGCAGGAACGGTCTACGTCGAAGAAACGGCGCGCGGACCTCAGTATGCTGATATAAAGTACGAGAAATCTACAAATAAGACCATTATTACAGCAAACCACAGGTATGATATAAAATCGCTTTACTTATGTATGTAAATTTATAGTTAGGTAGGCCTTTTCCAAAAAACCGTTAACAGTTGGTGATTTGCATCTTAAGTATAAAATCGAGAGTAATGTGAATATAACTGAGTATTTTCTCATTGAATTATGAAAATCTATCTTATATATTTATTATTTCATGAACGTACGATATGTGATATTGGTATTTTCTGTTGGAAGCTGACATCATAAAACAATGTTCACATTACGTTATAAATTAATGTAGTTCATATCTCGTAACAAAAATCCCTTTTCCTCTTTCAATTCCAGTTCTGAGATCCCAACGTTTGTTTATTTTGAATAATATTTTCCCATATTTTTGCTTCTGTAGGTACCTTGAAGTTGACAACGAAAACCGAAAGACACAATGGAATACTTTGCTTCTCGAAAGTGAGCACGTGTTTTATGAACTTGATGAACTGTTTCTAACGAGACACGCGAATTTACAAGTGCGGCACCCACCAGGAGCTATAAATGTAACAGTCATTGTTCATCGATTTATTGGAGATGGAACTGGACGATTTCACTTGCGTCGAGATCAAAAAATTTATGTCGAGGTTGTGGAGTCGAAGACTAATGAAACACTAGCCCCATGTAGCTTTAAAACAGACGAAGGATCTGAAATACTTTTCCCTGCGATTGTAAAAATGTATGGATCACGATCTATTTTTGAAGGCCGGATAACTGGTATTGAGGATCTTTATATTGCTAATGGCGGCAGGGTAGAGTTTTCCTCGTCCTCTCAGACAGCAATGATTGAAAACCGCAAATACATCAGGATCGATAGCAAAGGGAACTTCACTTTTGGGACCGTAACAGTGGAACGAAATTCTGAAATCACGTTTTCTCGTGTGTTGTATGACCTTCTTTTGCGTTCAGCGAAATTTAGGATTAAGTACGAGGGAAAAATGTTTATAAACCATGGATCTATCTTTTCAAGCTTTGCTTGGATAGAGAGTGAAGGACTGCTATCTCTTGATGGCAAAGGATTTGGACCTGAAAATGGTGTAGGTAGAGGAAATACTGTAAGAGGCGTTGGTTCCGGTGCAGGTCATGGAGGAGAGGGTGGCAAGACTGATTATTCTGGAGGAGGAGTACCTTACGACTCAGTGTACGAGCCAAGATATTTCGGAAGTGGTGGAGGAAATGGAAATGGTTTCGGTGGTTCAGGAGGAGGAAAACTATTTTGGTTTGTTTCGAAACGACTTCAGATAAATGGCTTACTCTCATCCAAAGGAACGAACGGAGACGGGCTGAATACTGGTGGTGGCAGCGGCGGGAGTATCAACATTCAGACAACCAATATGACTGGACATGGAGAAATCTCAGTAAGAGGAGGTTCAGGAAAAGGTTTAGGTGGCGGTGGTTCAGGAGGGCGAGTAGGCATACATTGTCGCTGGAGGTACACTTATGGAGGAAAATTCACGGATGCTGGAGGACAGGGAAGTAAATACGGTGGTCCTGCAGGTACAATATACAAAGAAGAAAACTATCGCCCTCTTGAGTATAGACACCTTAAGTACAGTAAAAACAAGAACACAACATTACTTGCTGTAGATCACACTTATGTCCACATTGATAACGACGGGTATGATGTACCTGGTGCAACAATGCTGATGGCTGAGAATGCCACCTATTATGAATTCGACGAAATGGAATTGACTGGGTATTCTAGGCTTCTTTTGTATTATCCTGGCAACATCACGGTCAAGGCTGTTGTGCATCGTTTTATTGGAGATAAATCTGGACAATTCCACCTAAGAGATGATCAGGAAGTATACGTGGAAGTAGTGGAATCTATCTCAAACTCTACGGAGGCCCCTTGCAGTTACAGAATAGATGTAGGTGCTGAAATAATCCTTCCTTCTGAGTTTCATGTGCATGGTACTCGCTCAAGAATTGAAGGCATGATCACTGGAGTCCATCACCTAAAGGTGTCTAAGGGAGCAGAAATTGACATCTATTCCACAACACAAACAGCGCTGGTTGAAAATCGTACTTACGTCTTTATTTCAGAGAGAGGAAATATATCGTTCGCAACAGTTGTCGTAAAGCGAGGAGGGAATATTGAATTCAGAAAAGAAAATGAATTCATGAGAATAACATCAAGCGAACTGTCAATAAAGTACCAAGGTCTCTTTCACATGAATCATGGCGAAGTTATGTCTTCTTTTGCTTGGCTTGATAGTCAAGGTCATTTCAAACTTGATTTTGGTGGTCATCCAGCTGAGAAGGGACCTGGCGGTGGATCAACTGCACTTCGTAATGGGATAATAGTTGGTACCGGGGCCGGATATGGTGGCCAAGGATCTTTAAACGGCGGAAGCGCTTATGGTTCTCTATACAAACCTTTGGCTCTAGGCAGTGGAGGAGGTAATGGACAAGGAACTGGAGGTTCTGGTGGTGGACAGTTGTTATGGAATGTTGCAAAGCGTCTTGAACTCAACGGACTTATATCCGCAAGGGGTGCCAATGGCTTTGGTTCCCAAAGTGGAGGAGCAAGTGGTGGAAGCATTTTAATTCTAACGACTAACATGACAGGACATGGTGAAATTTCCGTTATCGGTGGCAACCCTACAGGCCATGGTGGAGCAGGTTCTGGAGGTCGAATTGGAATTCACTGTCGATGGCGTTACACTTTCGGTGGTAAATTCAGTGATCGAGGAGGTATAGGAAACGATAACTCCAAAAGTGCACCCGCTGGTACTTTGTATAAAGAAGAAAACTACAGACCTTTGGAATACAGGCATTTAAAGTATCTTCCAGAAACAAATGACACTTTACTTGCAGTTGATCATACATACGTAAACGTTGACAATGAGGGTCGTGACGTCCCTGGTGCCACTGTACTGATGGACGGGTTTAAAATGGTATACGAACTTGATGAACTGGAGTTGACAGGCTACTCAAGATTGATCATGTTCCACCCCGATAACATCACCAAGATTACAGCAATAGTGCATCGATTTATCGGTGACAAAACAGGCCAGTTCCATCTACGAAACAACCAGACAATCTTCGTTGAGGTCGTAGAGTCCGAAACAAACCGCACCGAAGCACCCTGTAGTTATTTTATAGATCAAGGGGCTGAAATAGTACTGCCATCTGAGTTTCACACTCATGGAGTTAGGACACAAGTGCACGGAAGAATGACTGGAGTACACTTCCTCTTTATAGAGGATAGGGCAGTTCTTACAATGTCATCTACATCTCAAACAGCCTTAAAAGAAAATCGGACCTACATCGAAATCACTGAACCAGGTAACTGCTCTTTTGCGCATGCTATAGTGAAGAAAGGAGGACTTTTGAACTTGAGGCGCGTGTCCAGTGAAGCGGTCTTGCTGAACACTGCACTGCTTAACATTCAATATAAAGGCACCATCCACGTAAACCATGGGGACATTACTTCTTCGTTTTGCCATATTGAGACAAAAGGCGTCGTTAAGCTTGATGGGCTTGGTCATAGTCGTGCAAGCGGTACGGGTGCTGGTTCTATATCACCATCGGGATATGGTACTGGGGCAGGTCATGGAGGTCGAGGAGGAACTGCATACAATAACCAATTTGGTGGCAAGGCGTATGGGTCTGTGTTCTCTCCAAAGGGTTTTGGAAGTGGCGGAGGTGGCTCTTCGGGTGGTTCCGGTAAGGAATTTTTCTAAGTTGTTTCTTGGTGCTAAGGGAAAAAGAATAAAATGAGCAATTTAAAAAGGATTCTTACGACAAAAATCATTGCAAGCCAACAATCTTCTGGCTTAACATTTTTAAATAGCATTTCCTTTAATTCTGTTGATTTTTTAAATTTTCGTTTGTTTTAAACGTTTAATAATAATGATTGCACTAACGTTTCTTTATAACAGGAGGAGGTAGTCTACACCTGCGAATAAGCAAGCAGCTACATCTCGATGGGTTGCTCTCAGCAGCAGGGCAAAGTACACTCAGTATTTATTCGGGTGGTGGTAGCGGCGGAAGCATCTTAATAGAGACAATGAACATGACTGGACATGGAGAAGTATCTGTTAATGGCGGTAATAGTCCAGCTAGATGTGGAGGAGGTGCTGGTGGTCGCATTGGTGTTCATGTGGACTTTCAAAATAATTACGGAGGTATAACTTCTTCATTAAACTGTTTTCTTTCTTTCTTGCCTCCTCTCTCTTTCCAATCTGTACCTAAAATTATACATTATACATTTGCCGTATCATTGGTAGCCTTTACGGTATTAGATTTGTATTTGGCTTATTAAATCTAGTTTTCTCTTAATGAAGGTAAGACTTTACCTCTTCGGAACATGCAATGTAATTCGCCATGCTCTAAACGAGCCGGAAACTGGGTTCGAGTTGCAACCGCAAAGCATCTATGGATTGATTGAAGGGACAAGCTTTCGCTTTCGCTTTGTAAATATGTCGGGCCTGCCCCTTCAATCAATCCATAGATGCTTTGCGGTCGCAACTCGAGCCCAGTTTCCGGCCAGAAGTACATAACTAGAAGTGTCCATCTGAATATTACCTCTATGACACATCAGATGTACGAGTGAGCTATTTTTAGAATAGTGCCCGCACGGTCTCTGATTGGAGAACATACACAGAAACATAGCTTGGGCTGCCTGTGGTCCAATCAGAGGCCGTGCACGCTCTATCTAAAAATAGCTCACTCGTACATCTGATGTTTCATAGAGATATTACTCGGATGGACACTTCTAGTTATGTACTTCTTTTTCCGGCTCGTTTAGAGCATGGCGAATTTGATATAACAAATCAGATTGAGATAATGAATTCAAAAGATAGACAATAAAATCTATTGTTTGGTTTAACAATAACAGAAGCTCTTCAGAGAAAGTGCAGTCCAGTTGCTTAATGAGGATAATCCTGTTTAAATAATAAATATATCTTGTAGGAATGTTTCGGGCTGTTGGTGGCAAAAGTGGTACTGTCTCCCATTCTGGAGCGGCAGGAACGGTGTACAAGTACGAAAGCCGCCGTGGACCACAATACAGGGAACTGAAATATAACAAAGAAAAGAACATCACCTCATTCAAACCCACGCATTCCAAATTGAAGGTTGACAATGAACAATTGGTAGTAGGCACACCCACTGTGGTTATGGAAAATAAGACACTGTACTATGAATGTGACGAAATGCAGGTTGGTAATCATGATTCTAAATGGCACATTTACTTCTGGAAGTTGTTATGTTTCATCTACCTAAAGATGAAGTAATATTTCAAAGCCGACAATGAGGACTGGACGGGATTTCAAGTCCGCGCAATTAGTTCCAGCCCGAATCATTCTAAAACTGACTACAGCCATATAAAGTATTTCGATATTTTTTTTTTCATTTTTTATTTCATTTTTCCTACAGGTCGAGGGCCATTCTTCTGTGGTCTTTTACCATCCCAAAGGAGCTAAAAATGTCACTGTTATCGCTCACGAGTTGACTGGAGATAAAACTGGTATCATAAGGCTGTCTTCAAGGCAACGATTATTTGTGTTTGTGGTTGAGTCAACTCATACATACATGGACGCACCCTGCGGTTTCTATGTCGACAACTATGCTGAAATTATTCTTCCTACTGAAGTTGTTTTACGAGGAGAGACTATTGTCATTAAAGGTAAAGTGAAACATGCTATTTATTTTTCGATTGCTTGCATTCTACAACTTTTGCAAAACCTTAGGATTAGCCTTAAACTGCCGCAATGTGCTGAGGACTCGCTGTCACTGCTATAAGAACGAAGCCTGAGATTATACAAACAAACAATACATGGTGAGATAAAACAACTTTTAGAACTCAGCTCACATGTAGAACAATACACACTGTTCACCATAATCCACGCTTTGTTTGTTTGTTGTTATTTTTTTGTTATTTTGTCCAATCCCAGGTTTTGTTTTACCAGTGGACACCGACTCACAAGCTTTGTACTTTAATGAAGCGATCTAGATTTTTTACTTCTTTGATGTTTTAAATGAGGATGTGTGAATGCTAAATGATGTTAATAAAGTATTTAAGTAACTGTGGAAAGCTCACGTCATGAACGCTTTCGCGCCAAATCTTCAGCCATTCAACATCCTAAAAGATGTCCCTTGAAGCGCCCAAAACATGGCGAGGACTTGGTCATGCCACTGCCACTGCCAAGAAAAGAAAAGAAAAGAATTTGCAAATCAAAATTTTGGAAAATCTGCACAGCTGCGACATTCTGCACACGTTTGATTAATATTACATAGAAATCGCTTGTCTAATGAAACGCATAGCAAAATGTGCTGCAATTCAACAACAAAACAAAAACAGGTGTAAAATATTTAATGACAATTTATTTTATTTCGCCAATGAATTTAATTTGTTGCAGGTCGTATAACAGGCGTTGAAAACCTTGTAGTGGAGCGTCGTGGATCAATTGAATTCTCAGGCAAAGCCCACACAGCTGCTCTACCGAACGAAACCCAGTGGCATGAAGACAACCCTTTCAATCCATTCACCCCAGGCCTTTTGAATATACCTGTTGTGACTGTAACAAACACTGGTCTCATTAGATTGACCACGGTCCCCTTTAAATTTGTTTTCCAGTTTGCCGAGTTGACTATCAAAAAAGGTAATTGATGTATAAGAGTAACCATGCCTTGATTTGTTTATTTTGGCTTTCAGTATTTTTTGCGTTTGTCTCGTTATCCCTATCTCCACTTTTGTCTCTTTTTGTTATTGTATTAGCTTATGGAAACCTTTCAGTCATATTTTTTTCAAAAACATCATTCTAAGTTTCTTTTTGTGTCATTATATATTTTGCCTTGTATATTGTAGAGTTGATACTAACTACAGTACTTCATTGATATTATGTATTTTGCATCATCAAAGGATCGTTATTAATCATTTACTGCATTAAACGCCCCCTTCGATTTTTCTCGTCCATATTAGGTGCGAGAATCTTAATCAACACAAACTACGTGACAATAGAATCAAAGTATGTCGTCATCGAGAAAGATGGGTTGCTAGACGGGACAGGAGGAGGGTATCCCGCGGGTCAAGGGTTTGGAAAAGGAACTTCTACATCCGGTGGAAGTTTTGCATCAGCGGGTGGTGAGCGTCCAACTGGAACACAGTATGGCTCACTTTACAGACCACGACTGCCTGGAAGTGGTGGTGGATATGGTGCTGGTGGTGCGTGGTTAAAAATAGTCGCAGGATTATATCTAGAGAATGACGGGATCGTAAGAAGTAACGGCCTTGGTGGTTCAAGAAATAATAATGGTGGAGGAAGCGGTGGGGCTATTGTCGTTGAAACATTCTTGCTCAAAGGATTCGGCTTGATCGAGAGTAATGGAGGTACATATTTATGCAAGGCACGTGCTCTTGCATGCGCGCCGTCACTCTTCATGCAACGAAGAAATGCGCGCAAGCAATGCCCTCGAGCACACGTAAGAGTGCATCTAGTCAACTAAGCAATGAAGGGTAGTACATTACAGCGCGACGCTCCAAAGTGTGACCACATTTAATGTATTGGCATACTTCTATGCACGGGCTTTTTGCAGCTAAACGAGTTTTCATGTGGCATATTTGGTAAAACGAATTTGATTCCTTCGTGCATTTTTTAGAATTGTGACTTACGGAGATAACTATACATTCTTTCTCAAAGGCCCAAGTTACAATGGCGGTGGATCCGGTGGTCGAATTGCTGTTATCCTGACCAATCCTTTAGTATATCAAGGTGTTATCCTAAGTATTGGTGGTAGAAGTCATCGCTCTTCGAATCCCGCTCATGGAAGTCCTGGAACAATCTATATTGAAACAACTATAGGTGATGCCGTGCACAGATTTCTCCAGGTTGACAATGCAAACTTTCTAAGCGATGCACCAAAGGTTTTGTTGGCGGAAGATGGGACAACAGTTTATAACTTTGATGAAATTAAGCTAGTAAGAAGAGGCGTCTTGGCAGCAAAACAGGCAAGTTTTATACACAATGCTTTAAGACAAAACAAAACATATATTTCTTGTACCTCCTGTTCGTCGGTTATGCATGCTCGGAGGAATGATTAAATTTGAGTACCATTTCAGAAGGGTAAACGCGACGACATCCAATAGCGATTTGCCAATAGTGATCGGCGATTGCAACAAAGTGAATAACTGTGAGCAAGAGAAAATGAGATAAGAGAAGGAATCCCTGGTACTGCGTTCTTAACCCATCATATCAGCCCTTCGTTCTAT
>WUCR03307692.1:0-22931 GCA_009858155.3 Phymanthus crucifer
TTCATCCAAACATGTTCAAACTCGGTAACTTTACTAATTTCAGTACGGTCTTTCTTGTGATGCCCTTCATTTCTTAATTACGTTAATATTTCTACACTCGACCCCAGTCCTTTTTGAATTTCGGAAAGGGCAATACCAGTACTATTTACAATAGAACTTGAATGACAAATAAGAGCGAAGTAGTGGGTTACTTTACAACGTTTGAACTATTTAGGTGGGTGAGTCACACAACTTGTAAATCAACGGTTACATACGAGTCGATGGCATGCGTGCGCTAGTACTAAAATAACTTCCGCAAAATCTTCTTGGCCTGACAAACAATATCCTTAGCAACCCAACATATCTTTCTTACATCTGTTACATTGGTACTTGAACCAGTTAGTCTTTCAAGGAGCTTATTTGGTTTGAAATATTTTTCTTATTATGTGTGCAGTAAAATTGATACGACTTCCACCAAACAAAAATCTCGTTAATGATCTAGAGACACATTTTCTTATCAACCCAATACTTGCACTTGAACCAATTTTTTTAAAGAATTCATTTTTAGTATGATTTTTTTTTCGTACGTTGACATTGCATTGGCTTCCACAAACTCTTCTTTATCTGCAGACACTTTTTCTTATGAAATGCCAACACATCTTTACAATGGTACTTGAACCGGTTTTGTCAAAAACTTAATTTTTGGTTCGAAACATTTCCTCTTCTTCTTTTCATGGATTTCACGCGTGTTCATTGTTACTTGAACCACGTCCTTTTAAAGAACTTATCCTAAAATACTTCTTCTTGCAGAATACTTTCTTCTCCAACGTGCGTCAACATCTAAATGGTTTCCGTGTGGAAAGACAATACATAAACCGTCTTGCGTCTTTTATGGTATGTTTTCATATTTACCGCAGTTTGCGTCATCATATGGTTGACATATTTGTGGGACATTCCCTCTAACGGGGTTAGTGTGAGTAATAGGTAGTATTAGGTACGTCGGAAGGTATATTCTTTTTTAATTTGAAACACTCTCCCTAGACTTACAATAATGGACTTGTAAACAATGATTTTACACTTGACTATCGTCACTTCAATCATCAGAACAATAGGGTATTCATTTGAAGTCAGCCCAAGCTCATGCATAAGAAGTAAGACTTGCACCACATGGTGCTTCAAATAAAACTTTGCTTAAAAAGTCTATCAGACTTTTGAGTCTGCGAATGGAAATAAAAATTAGAAGATCCCGATAAAAAAAATAAAAGAAATCAGTTGGAAATCTGGAACTCAAGTTTGCAAATCAAAGTTGATTGCGTTTGGCTTGTGGTCCTTAGCAACGGTAACGAAGGCCTTTTGAACTGAAGACGAAGAAGAGTATAAAAAACAGCATTCAAGAAGAAATGAGGGTCATTAATTGGACTTTTTCAAGACAACGTTGTTGCCAGACTGCACTACAGGAATGAGCTCCTGTCTGTATTCCAAGGGCAGGTATTTCTCGATAAGAGAATTCAGTGACTGCTTGTCAGTGATGAATCCTTGCCTGCACGAGGAAAAGAAAGGAATGAAGATGAGAGAAGAAAAAAGAGAATTAGTTTTCACAACATAAAGTACCAGGGCATAGATTCTGCAGTGAAAGAGCAAGCTCTACAGCCTGCAGGTTTTTGGTCAGGAAAATGTCTCCCTGAGAGGGAAGCCAACCTTGCAAGAAAATTATCGACTTCAAGAGCAATAAATGCTCATAGGCTTGAAAGTGTTGCAAGAATATATGTATGAGAATAGCAGTTATCGACCTCAAGAGTAAAAGATTCTTATAACTTTTTAAATGTCGTGATATCGCACGAATTTCATAAACGAGCAGAGGTGATACCAAGACAATGCATCAAGTTGGTCGTAAAGAACAAACTTTCCAATAATTTTGATGTTTTGGCCTTGGTTTAGAGAGTCAACATTACTTTACTTCTTAGTATTTATCGTAATTAATTTAGTCATCCAGTTGCCATGGCAACAGATATGGTCTTTATACTTACAGTATAACACCAAATAGTTATTCTTTTAGAATAAAACTTATTTTCATCTGCAGTAGCTTCAAATAACTTATTATAACTTTAGAACATATTCATCCATTGTAGTCATAATTTACCTTTTCATGAGAAGCTCCACATCACCAATCTCTATGGTACGTCTGCCAGCATGCTTGGAGTAGGCCATCAGGTCAGAGGAGACCTGCTTGAAGAATACACTAGACCTATAAATGATCATACAAGGTAGCTATCACTACTGATGAACATGGTTAGAGAGGAGATGTTTTATTATTACAGGGCTTGAAATAACTGGCAGTTATTTGAATTAGCCCTGAAGTCAGGCCTTTCATGTTTTCTGCCAAAATAATTTTGGATAGGCAAAATGTTCTGCACCCAAGTCACATATATTTTAAGCCCTTTAGCTGTCAAATAGTTTGGCACAATGTCACAAAACTAGGGGAGTTGGGATAGCTTGCCTTCCCTACCATTACAAATCACAGACTACATATATGTACAGTGGTGCTAACCATTAGATACATACCCCTTTTCAATAGAATTTAGAGTATTTCTTGAAATCCTGCTTTTAGAGAAATGCTGAAATATGCTCTTGACCAGGCTTGATGGGAGATTTGTGTCAGCAGAAGAAGCGCTAAAATGATACCATAATTTTTTTATTAATTATAGATTGAAGAAAAACTATCAAGATCAAACATTTGAGCAGTGAGTGTCAAAATTTAATGTTGCAGTGCTTCCCAGTCACATGCAGAAAATTGCACAGTTTGTGGTCTGGACAAAGTAGTTTGAAGTGCAAGTCAAACAAGGTGTTTCCAAGGCATTTCATCGGCAGGGATTTCAATACAATTTGGAGTAGACAGATGAATCTGTATCCTACATCAACAGGTTCAACTGGTTGATAAGTACTGTAGATGCCAGAGCTTGCCATTGTCTAATGAGTTTCCTATGCATATTATGTAAAATGCCTGACTAACTTATAGCTTTGTGTTTTCCAATGCTACAGAAAGACTTATATTGGCATCCATCAAGACGTTATCTAGTCATTGACAGAAAATGTATGCATATTCTCATAGGTTTGCATTACTGTGCAATTATCAGGTAGAAGCAATATAATCCATAATACAAATAAAACTCACCTTTTTGTTTTGCTGGTCCTTTTATTTAGAGGTGGTTGTTTCTTTGTACCTTTAGTGGTCCTATGAAAATTATTAAAAAATATTGGGTTAGACATTACTTGATGTACAGCAGCTATTCAAAATGGAAGCCAACCATGCAATTAGTCTCACATTCCGTCCAGGAAGAGCATGGTACTCCTTGGTGTCATACAATAAATGCAGAAAATAAGCTTTTTAGGCATTATTGAGACTGCTTTTGACTCCCATTTTAAATTTGGAAAAAAAAGGCAAACATTTTAGATTATACTGGCTAACTCTGTTTTTCAGAAACTGAAACAGCACTTGATAAGGATCATGGTCACCTTTGTCATCTGTCCAGAACCATTATTTTTTACGACTTAAAAGATTGTGTTCTTTTTACCTTGTTTCTCTTTCTTCTTCCTCATCCTCTTCCTCCACCATTTGTTTTTCAGAAAGAACATTTCTTCTCTTTACTGGTAGATGAGGAGTCAATAAGTCCTTCCATATTCTTTTCCCTGGAGGTTCAGAAGTGTGGTCCATGGATGGCATAGCAGCTTTTTCATGTGGGATACTGTGAGACTGTGATTCTTGTTCATCAGGTACCATCGTTGTGAAGGAATCTGTACCCTGTTCAGGTGACTCTTCAGCAACCTCAGTGTTCAATGGCGCAGGACTTGGAACCTTGGCTTCGTCTACAAATGATATTAATTGATAATCATGCAATTAAACCATTACACTGTACCAATGATGACATGTCACCAATGATCCAATGATATTTATTGTAGGTTCTTACCATAATCATCATTCTCTGAATCCTTTTCTAATAAAGCATCCTTTTCTTTCTCTGTGTCAATAGCCAAAGAAGACTGATGACCTTCTGCATTGGGTAAGCTGTCCTTTGTATGGCCAGAATGCTCCTAGGGAATTAAAACCAGGATTAACAGTACTTGTGCAGTATTGTTGACTAGGTTCTGCACTTGTTTTCTAACAGGCAATGGCTGTGAGCATGACACTCACCACTTGCAGTTATTCATTCCTTGCTGCCAAATTAGTTAAAACACCTATTTGTGCAGAGTGTTGTGAGAAATACTTTCTCATGTTCTTCTGATCATTGTGTACTTATAACACTACACATGGCAGGTTTTTTCTTCATAAACAAGAGGCTGTGCATATTACAAACTATTTATCAGGTGCTGAATTAGACAGTGTATCATTGCAAATTTAATCATTAAATAACCTAATTCAATTTAATAAGGTAGTGGAAAACCTCAAATACCTTGGGATTTGAGAAATTCAGGTTTAGATTGTCAGTTGTTTCAGAATCTGACTGTAAAGAGGATGCTGGAGCCTGCATGTCATGAGGAATAGATGGGGTGTTTGCATCAATACTATCATCTCCAAAATTGTTTTCAGGATGCTCTAGAGGCACTTGCAGCGGAGTTTCTGGTGAAGCTGTAAGGATGATAAAGGATCCATAAGTTATGGTACAGATTGAGCAAACAAGGTTAAGAAATAAATAAATAAATTGGGGTTGGCTAATCATCCTCCTTGCAGCCTAGTGGCTGAATTGCGGGGATGCAGCTCAACGTAGCTGAATCGAAGGCATACAAGGGCGCCTCTGGTTGCCGCCCCGCCATACAACTCATGTCTGGCCACTGAGCACAGCCTAGATCGAATCAGGTTTGGTTTTAATAACTAAGATATCTATTATATGGCAAGGCTAAGAAGTTAATTTTGTATTTGCCGTCTGTACTGCGGACGCAAATGAACTACTCATTGTGTGAATACCTTGCCATGTAATAATTGGGAATTTTACCATTTATTCATTAAATTAGCCTTGTATTATCTGGTAGTATATAATGAGCATGTGCCAGAAGCATGATCTTGCAGTACCTTCCAATAAGAAATTCTGGATAATTGTCCTTGGTGTAACATTGTCTCCTAAAGACTGCCTCAGTGCTCTGTTTCTTTTTGCTGGGGCTCCTGTGGCAGGGCTTTTGGTCAGCTTGGATTTCCTTGTTTGTGGAGCAACAAGGCCACTTTTACTGACAGATGCAGCATCGAGGATCCCACCAATCTGAGACAGATTTATAATTATTCTAATTAAAGAAGGATATTTGTAGCAACAGGGGGAGAGAGATGCAAGGGCTGATTATCCCCTCCCTCCCATAAAAGTTACTTTGTGCTGCTTTTTCATACCCTTCTGTTGCCTTCTTGGTTTACACACCTCCAAGAGCCAACTTTGCACAGTACCCTTTCTTTTGTTTTGGCTAGTGAATGTGGTGTTATGGCTCATAGCTATCTTTCTATCCTTCCCCTTTTTATGTTCAGAGATTTTCTGTGGAGGTTCCCCTAACAATCCTATCACCCCTCCATGCAAAAAATGGACCTGATACACCTAAATTCTGTTTATAGTCTAGTGCACTGCACTTATATTTGGGATTAACTCTATACAATGTCATCATCCCAACCAGAATTTTATAGTACTGTATTTGTTGAAATTATTTATTTGAGAATTTGCCTGAAGGCTGGTGTTGCACAGTAGGACTCAAAGTCCCCTACGAGGTACATACACCAATCCCAACCCTTAAAAACCCCAAACCCAACCCACAAATCAACCCGTTAAGAAATCGTTAGAAAAGGCCAGACAATGAGGGTGGTCACTGCCAGGGTTTTATTACATCCTCAGTGGTTCTTTTACATCCCTCCAATTCAGGGTTAGATAGTGTGGAGAGATGGGGCTTACAGTTTAACGTCCTTATCCGAAAATGTTGAACATGTTTTCAACTGCATCTTTTCTCTTCCTCTCAAACTTACAAGTGTTCTTGGAGTAACATCTTCAGAAGGTGTGGACATGTGTTTCTTGATGTTCCTAGTACTGGTAACTAATCCTGATCTGCCCAGTATCCTGGCTGCCACATTCCTGGCATTTGGTGTAGCTCTCTCCATGTCAGTAAGCTTAGTTCTTTTCCTGACTGTTGTTAAGTTTATTAGCACTATGATGGACTCTCTTCCATTGAATTCTTGATCAGCTCAAACTACGTTTTCAAATAAAATAAAAAGGAAACTATTTACTATAGTGATAAATGTGTAAGTACTCTCTCTCTCTTTACGGTGTATAATTTACAAATTTATCACTATTGTTTCTTTAGACGCATCTCAGATTAGTTTATCGCGAGTTATTATCTCTTTATAATATTACTCGCCATTTACTGCTTATGATAGAGGGGAACTGCTCGCAGGGTAGTAAAATAGAAGACATGATTAACCATCATTAGATAAGACCATCACCAAAAAAGCCCTAATAGGTACCAAATATGAACATTAAATGACAATTTGTTCACGAGAGTAGAATATTTCATCTTGAATACACAATGAAAATCACACCTTTTTCGTTGTCTGTCGTTGCTGCTGTTGTTCTTGTCCGCCATGTTGCTTTGTATTTGGCGCGCTAGGCACGCACTGCATGCTGGGTAGGGGTACTGCCGAGGAGCCGAGCCTGCCGAGTCATTCTTCATCAAAAGACAGAAAAAGTTCTGAACTTGAAGACGAAAATACATCAAAATTAAACTTTGTACACACTTAGGATTTGATTCGCAATGTCTGGGGGTTCATATGATAGAGCTATAACTGTATTCTCGCCTGATGGACATTTATTTCAAGTGGAATATGCTCAGGAAGCCGTCAAAAAGGGGTCGACAGCAGTAAGTCTTTCTTATGTTCATGAGCACTTTGTCTCATCAAAATTTTAGGTGTATAAGAATCTATTTTGATATTTTTTGTACTTTTTTAAGGTGGGTGTCCGTGGAAAGAACATCGTTGTCTTGGGAGTAGAGAGAAAAGCTGTTGCTAAGCTCCAAGACCCGAGAACAGTGCGAAAGATTTGCTCCCTGGATGATCACGTTTTCATGGCATTTGCAGGCAAGTTTCACGTTTTCATATGGTCGTAGTTGAATTTTGTTTATCTACGAAATTTTTGAGTAGTCATGCTGAAAAATAGATTTGTTTTTTTAGGCCTTACAGCAGATGCAAGAATATTAGTGAACAGAGCACGAGTTGAGTGTCAAAGCCATAAGCTCACTGTAGAAGATCCTGTAACACTGGAATACATTACTAGACATATAGCTACTTTAAAACAAGTAAGTAGAGATTAGTTTTTAAAAAACTTGGAATGTTTTAGACAGGAAAGAAATCTGAGGGAAAAGTACTAATGTGAAGCTATATAATCAATATATTTGACCAGAACAGATATGAATTCCCATATGGTCTAGTGGTTAGGATCCGGCGCTCTCACCGCCGTGGCCCGGGTTCGATTCCCGGTGTGGGAAGAATAAATTTTTTGTTTGTTTTTATTTTGTTAAAAAAATTTGTTTTTATTCCGTTAATTTTTTTTCTTTTTCTTGAATTTTCATTTTGTCATCTTTGAAAACAAAATTTACAAAATAAATGTCAAAAAAAATTTTTTTAATAAAAATATTTTATTATTTTTATGTGGAAATTATAAATATCTTTTAATTGCCTTTGATCAAATCACTATTCCTTTTTAATCATAGCGTTACACACAAAGCAATGGCAGAAGACCATTTGGTATTTCTACTCTCATTGTTGGATTTGACTTGGATGGCACACCAAATCTATACCAGACAGACCCATCTGGGACTTACCACGCATGGAAGGTAAGGATTCCATCAATGTCTTATGTGCAAATCAATTCGAAAGCAAATACTACAGTTTCGAATTGCCAGTGAATGACCGCTGCCACGCACGGCAGACGCATTTCTACAGGGTTAGGCACAGCAGACGCATTTCTACAGGGTTAGCCTCAACTGCACATAATATATTCATAATTACCACAACAGCTTGTGGAAATTCAAAGTCATTTGCATTGTTCAACGGTCGACTACTTTTGCTTTCTCGTTGGCATTTATGAATAATTTACACACAATCGAGGCTAACCCTGTGCAAATGTATCTGCAGTAAAGTGTTTTGAGTTCTCTTTTGCTCTGTGTCAGCCTCAATAGCATGTAATTTATTCTTTAGACCTAGTAGTAACCATGGTAACAATGCATGATGACATGAGGAATGTATAGAAATAAACAATACAGTTGCTTTAGAATTCCACAGGTTTGGCTGTCACTTGTAAACATCTTACACACAATTGAGGCTAACACAGCATTTGGTACCCTGGAAGAGAGGGATGAGTTGGGTAGTTTTTCAAATATAACTAAGACCTCATATCAAATCTGGTGCACCGTGCAAACATTGACCCCATCCCCTATCAATAAATGCATTTTGAGATCCCTGCTACTTCTCACAAGTGTGGATTTGGCTGGTAGAAATTATTATATTTCAAATTTTCACTAAATTTCTCCAAAGGTCACGTCATAATTTTTTGTTCCATATCAGATATATAAAATAGAGCAATCGAGGTTAACCAAGTGTCATACTTATTCCCATGGGTGTATTTTTAGAGTAATAGCCCACAAATCTTTATGCATACATGTATATTCTGCCCAAAAACAACCAGTTGTCCAATCCTGCATTGCTATATCTTTAAGTTGTTAGGTATTCAAATCTCTTGTTTTGTATTGCAGGCTAATGCAATTGGACGCAGTGCTAAAACTGTTCGTGAATTTCTGGAGAAGCATTACTCAGAAGAAGTTTCTAATTCAGATGACGAAACTGTCAAGTTGGCCGTCAAGGCGCTGTTAGAGGTATGACATTTAATACCTTTATTAATACACTCATTGAGCAAGCAAATTCAAATGATATTTCTTGATCAAAACCCTACCTTATAAAACAAAAGACTACCCAACCTAGAGCTAGAGCTTTATTGGAAAGTAGCAGCTTTTATCTCCAATGTGCCTATTGATTTTTTAACCCGAATAGGTCAAGTAAAATGTAAAAAGGACTTGCATACATCTTGACTGAATGACAGTAATGTTGTGCTGAGCTTTTGGAAATTTCTAAAATTAATTATTTCATCCTGGATGGTCAACGTTCTAGGTTGTACAGACTGGAGGCAAGAATATTGAATTAGCAGTCATGAAAAGAGGAGAACCTATGACGGTAAGGAGATTTCTTATTTGATACTCGCATGCATGCCTTTCCTGAACATAGTATGTACATTGTGGTTCAGCAAACTGGCACATAATACATAATATGGAGTACATCAAAGCTATGTAGAATCATGATTGCATATCTACTGTATGTTTGTTAGACCATAGTTCTTGAACACCACTCTTTTGTGGTGGAGAGTTGAGTGCAAAAATAAGTGCTTGTTACTTTTCTCTATTTTAGATCCTTCAGGCAGATGATGTTGATAAGATTGTTGCTGTTATTGAAAAAGAGAAAGAAGAGGAAGCAGAGAAGAAGAAGAAAGAAAAGAAAGGTGGATCATCAAAGTGATTCGAGAAAGAGAAAAACTAGGAAAAAAGTTTAGCACATGTATGTGTAGGTACACAGAGGTTTCAGACAACCATGGTGTAAAATGTGAGAGTAAGAATGAGAATACTGTCAAACATTTTAGTGTTGTTCAGCTATTATTATGCATCTTGTGTAAATACATCTAACATGCATCAATTGTGGCACAATATGCTGTTGCTGTTGAAAATAAATTGCCTTTACCACTTTATGAGTGTTGAACTCTGCATTTGTTTCCAATGAAGGCCTTGGCAGTAAGCCTTCTGGGCTTAGTGCAATGTTTTCCCATTCACATCATGAACCCAAAAAATTCTTACCTGCAGTTTTCCATTTTGTGTGAATTCAGACATTCCAGTGGCTAGTTGTTAAATGGTTTTTTCGCTACCATCAATCAAAGCTAATAGGCCCTTATTTTGCAGCACGTTGGAATGCAGCTGAATTTGGAGGGCAAGACAAAAGAATCTCAAGCTCCAGTGAACCAAAACCTATTGTCTTGCCCTCCAAATTCAGTTGCATTCCAACGTGCTGCAAAGGGCCTATTAGTGACAGCAAAAATCCACTAGCTGTTGGAAAGCCTGAGTTTGCAGAAAATGGAAAACCACAGTAAGGATGGATGTACCTATTAGTATATTCATGTATGTCATTGCATTTGCAAATGTATGCAACAAGAGATTTGAGATATTGACTAGCATTCAAATGCAGCTTCTGATTTGTTGAGCTAAGAAGACATGACTCATATTGCTACTTTAATAAAAAAATAATATCCTTCAATTATTTCTTGATTAAAATATGATCTTTTTTAATATAAAAAGTTTGTCAGACATCAATTGTATAAAATAGGAGAGCTTTCTTCCAAATGCATGATGAGGTGTACAATTGCCTACCAATACTTAGACTGTCACTGGTACCAGTAACCAACTACGGTAATCAGATTGATCTTTACACTTTACAAAAATGTCACGGGCGCTAAGCTATAGCTCCATAAAACAAAACTACAGTCTACAGTAGCGTAAAGTACCTAGACTTTAACATGAAATACACTTTAACTAAAATTTAATTCTGAATAAAATAATACAGTATCAGATGTCTTATCAACATTTAGGTTTAGGGTTAGAACTAACAATTTTGAAAATAAATATCACACTCTTTCATGATTTCCACATTTAGTAAGCCACTTGTCGACTTTCTTAGACTACATGATTTCTTCACCTAACTCTCTCAATGAAGAGTTAAAAATATTATGTCATCTACTATTTACAACAATATTACAGTATAAAACTCCTCTATGGATATCATGTATAATTGTTTTTCTAATTGTCTAGTTGTTTTTCATATTTACAATTCTGTAATGACTTTTCATTTTCAACTTTGCCTTTTTCACTCCACTTGTGACCCTTTTATTACCCTAGGGTCATGGCCTTCACTCTGTCAAAGGTTTTAGTCTGAAAAAAAAGGTAATAAATGTCATCTTACAAGCATCATTAGAGAAATGCTGCAAGCTACAGAAGCCTAAGAGTTATTGAGGTGATATTGATACCTAATAGCGATACTTTGTGTGATGTAAGCCTTTGTTATTTATATGCCAACCAGAAATCCATTGGTTGGTAAGGCAAAGGAACTGTGAAAAGCCTTTGTGATCTTGGTTGGCATATTATCGTCACAATGCTTTTGTTTGTAAACATGAAGTATTGCCATAACAGTAAGCTTTAGCAACAATGCAATCCTTACCCTTGGATGCATGACTGCATTAACGTCAGACATCTTGATGAGTTTTCCATGTCTTGGAGGACAACTAAAAAGATGCTTTCCTCTCACTGTGCCATTGTTGTCACCAACTAGGAAAGATAATTAACAAGTGAACATTACATATTATCAACACTGAATAGATTGAAACAGGACAAGTTATATCTGACTTACACGGCTGATCAAGTTTCAAGCCCACATACACTGGGCTGTTGGTTTTCTTTCCAACTTTACCAACGTATTTTACCACACCAGAAATATTCAGGTTATCATCACCTGGGGAGAGGACATTGAAGATGCATTTTAGTCTTATCCTTGCATTTCACATCTTACAGTATGATAATGATAATGAATTTATAGAGCGGATTTCGTATGACTGTGAAAACAGCACCACATGGTCATGGCACGACTAGGACAAGAATGCTGAATGTTTTTGTAGAGAATACGGCACTGCACAGTGCGGTTCGTTTCACACTCATACAAAATCTGCTCTATGGCACATTTTTATCATGTGAATAATCATGTTCAAAGGCACTTTACAATGATACGGATGAGGTGGTAAGTATAAAGTGTAGGCACTGCCAGGGTCTTATTACATTCTCAGTGGTTCTTTTACGTCCCTTCAAAAGGGGGTTACCGGTAGGGAATGGTAGGTAGTGTGGAAATATGAGGCTGCCATTTTACGTTGTCATCAGAGCCACACAAGGGTCTAACCAATAGCAGATCTAATTACAAAGGCAGTACCTTCTCATTCATTTTAAGACCCTGAATGAAAGGTCCAGTCAGTGGGCATCGAACCCATGACCTTTTGCACTCAATTCTGGTGCATGTTAAGGTACGGACACACGCTGCAACATTGCGTGCAACATTGCACGCAACAAGAATGTTGCAGCATGTGTCCACCCCTGATTTGTTGCGTGCAACATTGCATGCAACAAATCTGAAGTTGAACTGCTTTCTACTCGTGCAACATTGCGTGCAACAAATTTCATCGTGTGAACACGGCTGCAACATTGCGAGCAACATTTTGAAATTTCTAGCCAATCAGGTTGCACTTTACTTTACAACCGCTGGCCAGCCAAAGCGGGCGCTTAAAGGGAGATTTGTCCAACAAACCTAATATTTCTAGATTTCATATGGTCCTGAAATGAGCGATGTTGCACAATTTTCTTTCATCGTGTGTCACCCCCTTTGAAATTTGTTGCGCGCAATGTTGCATGCAATGTTGCACCGTGTGTCCATACCTTTACAGCAAGCTAAAAAGTGTGCATCCAATAAATTTCCCCAAGACATGCCCCACAATGACAAGCTTCCACATGATACTTCCTATAGCATTTTTTAATGCTTTCCTAAGACAGGCACATTGACTCACCAACCACTTTGCTCTGTATCATCACCCTGTCCCCTTTATTCACCAAGTACTTGACAACTTCTTCATCAGTGTCTCCACTAGTAATGCTAAGACCATCAGTATGCAGCCATAAATCTTCAGTGAGGACACCATTCACACCATTGACGGTCCTGTAATGTTCGCCATTCATTGGTGGGTGGGTGCGCACACCATAAGATGACAGGGGTCGCTGGGGTTTTCTTTTGTCCACACCATCTGCTGGTGGTCTGGGGGACAATGTGCAGGGATTATCTTTTGGTGTTTGGGATGTTTTATCGCTGGTCTTTAGATTGTTTGGTGGCCCATCTGATGCACCTTGTACTTCATTGTTTTGGGTTGACTTCTGTGTACCTTCAGGTTTGATATCCTAAAGATTTAAATGAATAAATATATAAATTGGGGTTGGTTAATCATCCCCCTTGCAGCCTAGTGGCTGAATTACGGGGACGCAGCTCAACATGACCGAGTTGAAGGCATACAAGGGGGCATATGGTTGCTGCCCTACGCCTTATGTCTGGCCACAGAGCACAGCCTAGATCGAATCAGGTTGGTTTTTGTGGAGGGAGGAAAAATGGAGAACCCGGAGAAAAACCCTCGAAGCACAGGAGAGAATTAACAAACTCAACTCACATATGATGCCGGGTTCTGGAATCGAACCCGGGACCATAGTGGTGAGAGGTGAGCACTCTCACCGCTGCGCCACCTGTGCTTTGGAATCAAAGCATACAGTTGAGATAATCTAAAAAAATGTATTGATGCATGTCATGGGATGCAATGTGCAATACTTTGCACCCTTTTACATGCTGCATGCAAGCATAGTGCTTTTGACAGTTATTGTTAGGTATTGTCTATGAGTTCTTCATACAGCCCCTTTACCAGCCAAGATGCTGGAAGGGCTAAACTGGAAATTTGTCCAGGTCCTCAGACCCTCAAAGTTTGATAGAAAAGGATTTGAACCCAAGATATGGCAAGTTGTGGCAGCTAGTGAGAGTATTCTATGCTACAAGCCATTGAAATTGGCCTTCCAGATAGACTGCAAGCCATTACAGCATCATGATTGGGGGGCACAGGTGATACTGCTTGGCTCTCACACTATGGTCCTCTGTTGGTTCTCTCCTGTGCTTCCAGGGTTTTTCTCCTGGTTCATAAGTTTTCCTCTAAATTTCAATTCAATCATTTCATTGCCTTGTAATTTGACCTGTAAGGTTAACTGCCCAGCTTTGTAGATTGTAGGTAATAGATTCCCTACACTTTCCCATTACCATGCATTATAACAGAAGATGTATAATACCTTATGCATTGTGTTGATGAATTCTGGGTTGACTATTGGAAGACCTAGTTTATTAACCAATCGCCTGTGAGCTAAGCTATGGGTCTTGGTCTCAGGTGGTGACTGGTAGAGTGGAGGTGAAGCTTGTTGAAGTCTCTTTGATGGTGCACTTGCACTCCTATGCCTTCTCCTATTATGAAAAAAGTAATATATTTAATCTATAAGTTGTAGCAAACTCATGTAAACTACCATATGAGGACAGAGCTTCCAGTAAGCCTTGGCCAGCCCCATCAAGCCTGGTGAAACCAAAGTATCATATTCAAGTACAGCATGATAGCTTGTATACATGGTAAATGAGCAATAGACCTTTTCCAAATTCAACAAACACTGCCGAAACGTTTTTATGCAGATGATATTGCACAGGTTAGCCTTGATTGTGAGTAAAATATTCATCAATACCTGATGAGAAAGCAAAAATTCTTGATCTTGAACAATGCAAACCACTTTGAATTTCCACAAGCTGTTCTGGTAATTATGAATATCTTATGTGCAATTGAGGCTACCCCTGCAGAAATGGGTCTGCTGTGCATGGCACAGTCATTCACTGGGAATTTGAAAGTGTCAAGTATTCTAACAGGAGTGCAATTTAGAGATTAACAAGCTATAGTGTAAATGGATGAAGACAGTTAATCAATATTGGTTACAAAAAACAACTGAGGAGAGAGAGTAAGTTCTCAGCTGGTAGACAAAAGGAAGACACTCCTTTAACAGCCTCCTTACCGTGTGGACCGTCCTCCTTTGTTCTTCCATAATGCTCTGTCTGCACTGTACGAAGCCCACATCTCCTGCAGCTGAAGGTTCAGCTCATCAACCTGTGATCTGGTGTGGATGAGTGCAATAAGCTGCTGTTCAATGTCACTTTCTTTGTTCTCTACCACCTCAAGGAGAGTTTGAATTTGATAGTCTTGATCTTCACATTTACTCCTTAATTTTTGGTTGCTTTTGTTCAAGGTTTCTTTCTCCTTTTCCATTTCCTGTCACAGAAAATTAAAGACATCAATACATCTTTGCAAATTGAGAAATAATAAGCCACTCTCTTTTTCCCATAATTATGTTATCATTCAAAAATTTAATTTGCAGCTTAACTATTTCTTTCCTTGTCTGCTTTTCTTAACCATTCCACTGCCTGCCCCACCAAGTAAGAGATAAGCAGAAAACAAGAGAATGAGTGTGAACCTTAATTTTAAGGCAACTTTTCTTCAAAGCCTCTTCTGTTTCTTTCAAATCAGTCTCTGTTCTTTTCATTTTTTCTACTATTCTTGCTTTTTCATCTTCAATCAGCAGTATCTTCTTCTTCAGATAATCTAATTCTTCAAGATCCTTTGAAAATGATATGGAAGAAAACCATTATTAAGAATGTGGAGGTGGGTAGCATGGATGGATGAGAGGGAGGGTGGGCAGGGACGGCAGAGCCGGGGGGCTGGAGGGGCTTTAGCCCCCCCCCCCCACATTTCTTCACGATTTTCTTTTTTTTAAGTCATAATTGGATTGTAAATACACTTTTGTAAATTATCCAAGTAGAAGACCAGTGTAGCTCATCAGTTCGTTTTTTCATCGGCATCCACCAAAATAATTATCGTAACGTAAACGCTACAGTTAGGAAAGAGGAAGAATCTAGCCCACCCCCAGACAAGAAACTGTTTCGCCATCCTTGGTGGGTGGATGGATGGATGGACGGATGGATGGATGAGAGGGAGGGTGGGCTGGAGGGTGCAAAGATGGTTGGATAGAGGAAGGAATACTACATGGATGCATGAAGGAATGGTACTGAGAGAGCATGTGAAGATAAGACAACTCACTTGCTGTAGTGCTTTGCAGGTCCTTTTTTCATTTCTCAGCTCCTCTCTTAGGCTCTCTGTGTTCTTTTCCTTTTCTTCAATGACACTTTTGGAAATCTGGAAATATAAAGGTAACATTTACTGTTCACAATGTGAGCAAGGCAAACATGTCTGGATGATGTTTATTTACTGCAGCAGGACTTTTACTGTCATGAACAACTGTCATTTGATGCTGCAGCAAAGTTGGGGAACATAGAGGATAATATTAGGTTTTGAGTAAAATGCATCTTGGCTTACCAGTAACGTTTCTTTCATTTCTCTCACTTCTAGTTCTAGTATCTGATTCTTCTTGCCTCTCTCTCTGCCTTTAGCTCTATATACAGAGTAATCATTCATCATCAGTGATATGTATACTACAGTAAGTATAGATATCCATTAATAACAGCAGTAGCAGTAGCAATAGCCAGTCCAAGGTTAAGGAGAAAACTGGGGTGAGTTTGCATTACATTCAGTATGATTTTATGTCTGTGGGGAGAAGGTATTCAGGTGAAATTCAGGGAGAACTAAAATTTTCTTGTCTGTTATGGTTTCCTTTGAAGATAGACTTTCTTAAAATTACTGTGATTTTCATAATACCACGCACACAGAAATTAAGTTATAAGTTGTGCACTGGAATTTTCTTTTTCGTTACCGTCAGTCAAAAACATCATTGAAAGGTACCGACTGATTATCATTGATTGACAGAAGTGAAAAACACTTTGCACCTAGTTGGTATTTGAACTTCTCTGTTTGCATACCAGTAATATGAAAATTGCAGTAAAGGCAGGGGTTATTTTTGGGGAGATTTTGTAAGGGGCATAAAACTTTACCCCTCCCAAATCCATACAATGAATCCTTGACATCCGACTCACTGTGCTAGTTGCAGTTCATGAACTTGATCACTCAATTCTTTTCTGACATCTTCAATCTCCTCCTTATATATTCTGTTCGCCTCTTTTGATTTTGTCAATTGTTCTTGGAGATTATCTCGTGCAGCTTGATTCTCTTCTTTGTTTTCTTCAGCTCTCTTCAAGTCCACTTTTAGCTGGTCTACTTCTAGTTTAAACTCTTGGATCTCAGAGGATTCTGTGAAAAGAGAATATGCATAATTTTCAAAAATATCCTTTGGTGTATTACTGCAGCAGTGGTTCTCAATATTTGACCGTTACCTCACTAAACAACAGGCATTTCAATGGATTTAATTGTGAAATTGGCTTTTCTTTATAACAGTCAAGAATCAAAAATTTGACAATAACTTACGAATTTCTCATGCGCTGAATGGTAAATTTTTATATGAAATAGAAAATTAAAAAAAAACAATTTTACAACCACTCCCCACAAGGGCTCTTCCATGAGGTTGCTCTCCCAACCCAACCCAATCCCTTAAAAATCCCAACTGGCAAGGAGGCAAACCAGTTGGCTATTTACAAGCATGGTTGACAGACTGAATTTGATCAAATCAAAATCTGAAAATACAGTCTCAGCTAGTGGTCATTGGCAGGAATTGAATATGGACCATCGGGTTGCAAGACCAACACCATGACCACTCGGCCATGCCGCCTCCTTTATCATCAATAAATAAGTGGACAGACACAATAATAGTCATTGCTAATCAATTTGCTAATCAGTAATGAAAAGTTTCTTACGCTGTGTGACCAGTTCTTTTGCCTCATCTAATTCAGTCTTGTACTGCTGTAAAGCCAACTCCCTTACGCTGTACTGTGGGCAGACAAAAAACGTCAAAATTAGTATATTTTTGCCATGATTGTTGGATCGATTGATCGATTCCTGTGTAATGTCACCAATCTTATTGATATGCTAATACTGCATAAATTATGGTTGGTCACAGACTGCTGAGTATGAAGTTCATTCAAACTATGTGCACTGATACACTTTCTACATGACTTATAACCTTAGCAGCAGCTTTCAATAAAAAACTTATCTCTAAGGCGTGGTTCACACATGAGTCATAATCGTAATCATAAGCAACATACGCAGACTCAGTAGCGTACTGCTCATTAGCAGCACTTGTCTTCTTTCACACCTACCTGTAGGTGATAAATGTGTTACTGAGTCTGCATATGTTGCTTATGATTATGACACTTGTGTGAACCAGGCTTAACTCACCACTTTGTCGACTGCCTCAAGAGCTTTAACAGCCTCATCATAATCATGTTTCAGTTTCTGCTTCTCATCATTAACCTGGATTACTTTCTGCTCCAGCTCTCTTACTCTTTCTTGGGCTTTTCTCTGTGCTTCAGGAGACACTCTCCTGTCCACCTGTTCTGCTGTTCTTGACCCACCCTCTGATCTAGGAGTTGTTGGGCTACTTTCTTTCTCAGATGCTCTTCTTCTTTCCAACCATTTTATCTTATCCCTGAGTGACTTTACTTCATCTTTTAGCTTCTTGCTTTCAACTTCAGCAGTTTCGATAACAGTCTGTGAGTTGCTTAGCTTAGCTTCTAGTTTGGAATTTGCTTGGTTCATGCTTCGTATGGTGTTCTTGGCATTAAGCAGTTCTTCTTGTAGTTTCTTCTCCACTTCTGTTTTATCAGTTCCAGTCATTTCTAGTTCTTTCTTTGTCATTTCTAACTGGTCTTTCAGTTTTCCAATTTCTTGTTCTTGTTCATCTGATTTTGTTTGCAGTTGTTTAAAAGAAGCTTCTATTTGCTCTTTTGTTGACATTTCTTGGCTTTCTTGAACAGAATGCAGCTTGTCAATTTCTTCTCTGGCATCTTTCAACTCATTTTCTAAAGACTCTCTGCTTGACTTCATATTTACTAATTCTGATCTTAAGTTTTCAATTGTTCTGTCTCGTTCTTCAAGGGCAGATAATCTGCTTTGTAGTTGCTGGTCTTTGCTCTTCAGGTCCTCTTGCAGCTCTTCATTGATATGTTTTAAGTTTTCAGTCTTATAAAACAGGTCCTAAAATTTAAATTTAAAATATCAAATAGCTCGTCAAGTGAGAGATATGCCTAGCTAGTGACTGGGTGCATAGTTGAAGAAAAGACATCTGAAAATATTCAGTTAATTTACTGCCATGAGAGGTGAATTAGGGTGGTTATGAGGTGTAGGCATTAATAGTTTTCAAATTACAAATTGTAAGAAGTACATGTAGACACTAATGAGGAGACAGGCACTATATTACAGAGGTGGTCAATAGTGAGGCACTTAAAGACAGTGAAGGTGGCCAGTTCATTTTTACTGTAGACACAAACAAAATACCAGGTTTCAGTTTTGGCTAGTAAATAATGTTACTAACTAGCTCTCCCTGCCTTGGCCACTGCAAAAATGACTATGACTAACCTTGTTCTTTTCTTCTGCAGCAGCCAATTTCTGTTCTTGCTCATCCCTTTTTTCTTTAAATTCATCACATTTACTCCATGCTTCTTGCAATTTCAGTGCGAGCTCTACACCAGATAATTCACCAGCATTGTTTTTGTCTTTATTTTTATCAGCTGCACCATGACTACTACTGTCATTGCCATGGCTTTTGCTTTCGTCAGCTTGTTTTGGCTTACTATGCATAATTTCAATCTCTTCATCCTCAGATTCTTCTGAAGTTGAAGATAAAGTCGAACTCATCTCTGAATCTGATTTCTGTGCATCTCCATTTTCCTCAGCTCCAGGAGGAATAATTTTGGCATTATCTTCAACAACTTGCTCCTTTTTCTCTTTCACATCGTCTTTTTTAGAGCTCTCTTTTTCATCATCATGATGATCACTTGAAATACTTTCTTTCATAATGCCCTGGTGACTATTATCCACAAATGCCCCATCAGGATCATCTTTCACAACACTTCCATTAGACAAGGAATGCTTCCCTAAACTCTCAGAACTGCTTTTCAAAGCATTTTCTAGAGACTTAAGTGAGTTTGTTTCAATCTGTAAAAAAGAAAACAGGCTTATTAATACTGGCAGACCCATGTTTCCATGGTTACCCAAATACATACTCATTATCTTCTCCACCCAATGGGTGAAAGAAAACAGATTATGCAAATCTTTCCTATCAGATCGATAATCGATAATAAGGGACCATTCATATTTTACCAGGGACCCCGGGGGGGGGGGGGGGGTACTCCTTATATTGGGCTATACGGGGATGCTCCTCCCAAAAGGGGTACCTTTTTGAGGCCAGAGGTATAAGAAAGGGTAGTTAATTTTCAATTTTGGTATTAGAAAGGGTAGGGAAGCGCTTTTGGTATAACAAAGGGTAGCAAATTTGAGATTTTGGTATAAGAAAGAGTTGGGGCGCCTTTTCGAGAAAAAGGTATATGAAAGGGGTACCTTTTCGAGAAAAAAGGTATATGAAAGGGGTACCTTCTCGAGAAAAAAGGTATATGAAAGGGGTCTTTTTTTGCTGAAATTGGTATAAGAAAGGGTAAGGGTTTGGGAGTCTGGGTGGAGCATCCCCGTATAAAATGTGCTGGAGTACCCCCCCGGGACCAGGGAGGGGGAGGTGTGTTTTCCTTGGTAGCCCTTAATCCCACCACTCTCCCCTCCCTGGTAAAAAATGAATGGTCCCTAATGAATACTGGGGCAAGCTTATGATTTTCTTTTGGTAGGGGAGGAGATGCTGCAGTTATTGAAAAAATTCCACCTCTAAAGCTGCAAAGATACCAAAGTCCAAAAGACATCACAAAGTTGGCCAAGTTATGTTGAGGAACGAAGGGTTAGGGACCAACCCCTTCACCCTACCCCTAGTATATTACGTAAAGCATGGGCTAGGTGATGTCTGGCCCACCCCTCCTCTCACACACTTTTGTCAGTCATAAACAGTAACAGCTTAAGCTGGGATTACAGAAAGTGCACAATTTAAACATGAAAAAAGAATTGGATTCTGGTGTCACACAGGATAATCCCATAACAATCATCGCATTCAATATTGATCTGCATACTATTCACCAAAACAGCTGTTTGTAAAGTCATCTTAACTTTCTGCAGTTATAAATAAACAATGGGATTCATCCTTGACAATTATTTGCCAAAAACTAGATGGAAATCCAGCAGTATTTGATTTGAACGCTACACCTAAGCTGTAATCGAGACAGAAAACCAACAATCTACTCCGTTACCAAGGACAACAAATGTGTCTACTGTAAAGTTGTTTATGTACCCCCAACACAATCCCTTGAGCAATGTTTTGAAAAACAGGGAATATCATATGGATGAGTAAAAGAATTTCAGAAAAAACGTTTCGTCTGTTAATGATATCACAGTGATCTCGATTAATTCTGAGAGTAATAAGCCAATTTCAGACGAAGTTGAATTACACTATGTCAATAACATCAAGTAATGAATATACAACGGAAAATGATCAACAATATTGTTTCAAGTAGGCACACTTTTATAAACATACTTTTATAAAGAAATAAGGACTCACAGAACAGATATAGAAATTTCAGATTTTGTATTCTATAGAACAAAAGATAAGTTAAAAGAGACGTTTCATGAGTTACTAAAAGGGTTGGAAGATGGACTCATGTTAGCTCAAAGTGGTTTTGTTGAGAGCTGCAAAAATGCTTCAAAAATACCATAACAATAAAATTGTAAGCTACCAAAAGACGTTTTATAAATCGGTAATTATTATTTTGTAGCCCAGCCTAAAAGTTTAGCTTTAAATTGTCTTTTCAAAAGAAAAAAATTACCGGTTTGGCTTGTAGTATTGTCTTCAATACTTTTTGGACAGATCGAGAACTTCAAATAAGTAACAAAGAAAGCCCAGCCACAATACCCTAAGGCTGTAGAAGATATCAAGAGAATATCCAGTCTGTCGCACTTCCTTACCTCATTTGTTTGGACCTTTGATAAGTCATCCATTCTTGACTATTCCTTTTGACGTTCTGGACTCTACTAATTGGATCGATTCGAATCCGGTTTTCCTTCGGTTTTCCACCTCAAAAGTCAAGTTTCCTTATCCTAACTCCTAAACTTAAAGCTATAAAACTAATTGATGCTCAATTTGTCTTGTAATAGCCAGAAAGAAGGTGTTTTTGAAGAGCAAGGTTCTTTCGCCGTGACGGTATGCAGCCATGGCAAGAGCGCGCTTCTTCTCACACTTTGGTTGCTATGGTAACGACTAGTGTGAAATGAAATTCAATATCAACGAAATTGATTGATCGGCGGTCTCTTTTGTTAATTTCCAATGAAATATATATTATTATATCAAAGCAAATTAAATAGTAGTATATAATTTTAAGAGTTTAGGATCATAAAGCAAGCTGAAAGATTAAGATTCTCATATCATTACTCGAAAAAAAATTAAAATTTCATGATGAATTACTGAACCTAGAATTTGTTTTCAAGTAAAATATGACGTGAATTTCGAATATAAGTTATTTACATCCGAGTTTTTATCTTAACTTTTTCCAGAAAAATGAAAAAAATATACAATGTTTCTCCTGATTGCTGGGATACCTGTGGAAAAGCGTATTAGGACTAGGCACTAGTTCATTTCAAGATGGCGGCCGCCATGCTGGTCCGAAGTGTACAGAAACCTCTTGGTTCTCTTAATGGTTTAAGCGGTTCTTGTGCAGCTAATACTCTTCTAAAACCATCCAGTACTCGTACATGCCTTATACTATGGAAACGATTCTACAGTTTAGATCAAAATAATTCTGGAAATATCGGAAATTCTCATGACAGCTCTCCCAAAAATCTCTTCGAGGTTTTTCAATCCAATCATTCCTTGCTGACAGGAAAAAAGGTGGAACGAACACCATTAACGAGGGATGATGTAGAGAAAGAAATAAAGAAGCAGAGAAGATTCCAAAGAAGAAACGTGCGTATCGATCCGAGTAAAGTTGGATGGACTAGTGGGTCCAAGCGAGTGGGAACCATTGGTGTTAAACTGGGCATGTCTGCATTGTGGATGAGGGATGGCAGAAGAGTGCCCGTCACATTGATACAGGTATGATTTCTTTTTGATATCTTGCCTTGATATGCTAATGATAATGCACCTATCAATGTTATGCACCAGTCAATGTAAACCCCCGCCCCCCCTCCCAACCCGGGAACAGGCGGGGACTTGGACAAATGTGCTAGTGAAAGAGAGAAAATGACCCTGCCCCCGGGGCA
>WUCR03307693.1:0-12248 GCA_009858155.3 Phymanthus crucifer
GGGAGAACGGAGGTTGCACGACCGAAATGAACTGTGGGTGCCATTTGGTATGCAAAATTTCACTAGTTGCATTGCCCATGTTTATGCTTAGGTCGCTAGTGAGAACCAGGCTTTACAGTTGGTGTATCCATTTTCGAGCATGGGCAACGCAACTAGTGAAATTTGGCATACCAAATGGTAGCCACAATTTATTTCGGTCGTGCAACCTCCGTTCTCCCCGACAACGTTTTTTGAAATAGGTGCATGTCCCTGTAAGGTATGGGTATCTGATGCAAGGACGTATCCAGGGGCGGCGGAACGGGAGGGGGGCAGGGGAGGCACCCCACCCCCACAAAATATTGGTTCACATTAATCCTAAAAAACGCACGCATGTGTCTGCAATCAAACTAAATAGCGGTACTACAATATATATTAAAATACATTGCAGTGCCCCCCAAATATTTTCATCTTCCGCCGCCCCTGGTATCCAATCAACATTTACCTCGTCGGCAGGCTTGGGGTTTTGTTCCCACGACAACTGAATCACGAATTTCTTGATATCCACAGCCATCTGATGAAGTGAAAAAGAAACTTATGTAGAAGTCACGCTAAAACGGGGCCATAAATCCACGGCCACACGGTGCAATGTGCGTCACATGATGCAACTGGCTGCATGCAAGATAAATACCCTTGTTACTTCAGCAAAATATTGTTTGCACCATGTGTGCGAATTTTAAAGGGTCATCCTTTACGCACTTCTGTTTTTGATTTTGAAACTAAGTTATCTAAACGTACTCTCCGAATCGAAATGTTATAAGCTATCGTCTGAAAACCAACAAATCAGCAGGCTTTTAGTAAACTGCGGCACGAAAAAAAAAAACAAGCTCTTATGGTTTTAAAATTCAGAGCGTTATTTAAAAAACCAAACGTTTCAAGAAAAGGTGATATAACACCATAACTATCTAAAGATGCATATTACGATTAATTTACGTCGTCTTTTACCTTTTGTCCAATGTGTTGGATGACTTTGGCAATCTTGTTCAACATGTCTTCGTCAGCACTTCTGATTACAGTTTCCATGGATGTCTGAGCGTGTTGGCCGCTTTTCTCCCCATGTGCACGTGTCATGGCGGTCACTACTTCATCCATACCCAGATTAGAAGGCAGCTTGTCTAACCACAGCCGGATGTATTCAATATCATTCAGGGTGACACAAAGCTACAGGAACAAACGGCCTGGCTGGGTTAGGGGCGATCCATTAGAAGTTCATTCTCCATTAGGAGCGGAGGGGGTGGAAGATTTAGTTGGTGCAAGAATTTTTTTCAACTTACACAGAATGCAGGAATTTTTTTTCCGTATAAGAGAGTGTTTTTCCTTTTTTTTTTTTGGCTTGCAGGATATCGTTTTTACTCACAATCTATAAGCAAGATTTTTTCTTTGGGATTTATTTTGCAAGAATTCTTTTTCATGGGGCTGCAGGAATTTTTTTTTTCCAACCCCCCTCCCCCCCATCTAATGTAAATGAGCAAATCCTAATGTTTGATATTCATCTGTATTAGATTGGGAACGTGTGACATTCGACGTCTAAACCTGGCCTAGATTCGCCATAATGCTAAAATCAGACTTGCAAAGTAATAGACAAAGCACTTTCTGCTAGTTATAGGGCACGTGGGTCCGGGTGCCACGAGAACACATCAGAAGTATCAGGATGTTGGGAGAAGCACAATGATACTCCAAGGAATGACACCTTCTCTAAGGTCAAGAAGTAAATCGACGTTACCTGTTCACTGACATCAAACTGGGTTGGGTCGCTGTCATAATAGTCTTCTTGGATCAGCTTCTCGAAGACTAGGTCAGCATAGTACAAGGCGTTCACACAAATGATCTGAAAAACAGACCAGAATAAAGTTAACTAAACAGACACTCGAGATATACTATGTAGTAATCGGAATTGGAAACAACATTACTGAGCTTGTCTTCAGTCCTTCTTATGCTCAACTCATGGATACGCGAGGCTTAGAAACAAGTTTGGCTGTAAGGGATCTGAGTATGTTAATATCTTGGCACTTGCTTGTTCTTTCAGTTTTTTAGCCTGCTTACTTCGCCCCCTTCCTCACAGACCCCTACCCCTATCCCCGCTTTGGGACGCCCATTGTTATCAGACTGATGATCTAAACGATTATACACCTATTTCAAAAAACATTGTCGGTCGGAGATCTGAAATCTGTAATCTGTGACCGAAAGGAATTGAAGAAATTGTGGACTTCGAGCTTTTTAATTCAAAATTGAAAGAAAGTGAATTATTTTCCAGTTTGTAGCTCACAGCAAGTTAATATACATTTTTAATTTCAAAATATTTGTGCAAAGTGCTTTTCCAGCCATCCAGCCTCCCACAATTCCTTTCGGTCACAGATTCCAGATCTCCAACCGACGCTTTTTGACTGAAGTAGGTGTATACAACGTCTTCCAACGATCTAGTTTCAGCTAGACACTTAGAAAGGTTGTCCGTAACTTTCCTTCCGAGCGGATTCTTCACGAAAGACGATGACATCATAAAGAGTTCATTCAGGTTGCATGAAATATACTAACGTTGATCAACTGGGTAATGAACATGTACGACCCCACGACATCAGGCCAATCAAGTTTCTTCCAAAATTCAAGAATCTGGTGGTGGAAGGAAGGAACAGAAATTAACAGGTTTTTTGGTCGAGATTTCACTTCACCCCAGAAATCACGTGATAATGGGGTTAATTTTAGAGGTGCTCATATTCGAAGGTTTGCGGTCCCTTTCCTATAAAAAGGAAAACGTATTATACACATTTCAAAGTCGGAAAAATCCGAAACAGTAGTCTTCCGTGGTACTGCACTTGCCCCTCGTCTCTGTAGGCCCCTTTACGGTTTAAGAATCAGTGCGCATGCGATTTTATCCCGAATTTCTCACCTTTTGTTTTAACTTTCTTTTCTTCTTGATTAAACTAAAGGTGAGAAATTCGGGATAAATCGCATGCGCACTGAAGACGATTCTTAAACCGTAAAGGGGCTTATAGTATATGGTATTTATAGGGGTGTTTATTGTTGCAATGGAAGAGAAACCTGGAGAAAACCCTGGAACCAAGAAACGCAATTCTCTACTTGCACAGAGACCATAATGCTTTGTGTTTTGGGGTACAGTAGCTGTTCAAAAACTGTACCAATATTTGACAGTCGTCAATGCAATGTACAGTATACCTGTTATTTTTATTAGTAAAATACTGAATATCACTTCATTCTAAGTTAATCTTGGGAGTCTATAACATCGAGAAATTTCATGTCACAGAAAATGTATTGACCTACAAAGAAATGTTAATAATTTCCTTACAATTTGGAAGACTTTATCTCTTTCTACTTCTAGTTGCTTCATTTTGTATTTGGGTATCCAGTGAGGTACTTGCAATATTTTCTGATTATACTTTCATCACGATAAATACGTTTTTTTCCTCCATTACCCCCCAAAACCGCAAAGTATTATGGGGGTATGCGCAAGTAGAGAGCGAGACGGGAGTGGTTTTATCATCCTCATTCAAAAGTGCTCATTGTTTACCTGGTGGAAACACCCTACTGTATCTACAGCAGACGTGGAATGCATGACGCTAGGATCTACGCGTAAAAACTGGACAAGGAAATGGTATTCGATGTTAATGAATTACCAGCACAGGTAATAGCCGAAAGACAACAACACCTGCTTGACAAAACACGAATAATCTATCGTTACTATCATGATCACTCATCACCATCACGACTATTCATCGCCATCATCATCATGACAATTCATCGCCATCATCATGACCATTCATCGCCATCATCATGACCATTCATCGCCATCACTGCTACTGCTGCTACTGCTGCTACTGCTGCTACTGCTGCTGTTACTACTGCTGCTGCTGCTACTGTTGCTGCTACTGCTACTGCTTCTTCTTCTTCTTCTTCACTACCATCATCATCATCATTACCGCCGCCGCCGCCGCCGCCGCCGCCGCCGCCACCACCACCACCACCACCACCACCACCACCACCACCACCACCACCACCACCACAACCACCGCCATTTAGCTGAGTACATTATCAGACTCATCACAATCTACGAAGCGATAAGTCCAATAACTGTATACCTACTTTATCGATAGCAATGGCTTTGGCAATACGATCCTTGGCTTTGCTCTGTGCAATGTCCAGCCACCTGACCACAGCAGTCTTGAACCAAAGGTGGAAATCATCGAAGCCATGAACCTGGTCGTTACTAAAAGGATAGCAACCCGAAATGAGCAAAGAATCTATGCCTAATGTGCCAGTCATTTGACATGTATGCACCTGGATTACAGCCATATTACTACATAGTGACCATAAGCTACCATGTTAGTGTTTTGTTATATCAAGGTCCTGATCCTCCTTTAAGGGGCCGGTAAAAATGGGGTTTCATGCAATGCCCTGAGAAATGGGATATGCAAAACTTAATGGGAAATAATGGAATGAGGACCAGATTTGGGATGGAAATGGGATAATAAAGATCCCCCTCTTCCACTTTCCTTCATATCAACCAACATGCGTGCCATGCTTTGGGTAATTGCAGTAAAACAGTAAGGGACTGCGTAATAATTATCAGGAAGGAGGTTGAGAATCGGGGGGGGGGCATAATCTTAAGTTATAACCTGAAAGAGGGGGGGGCAACGTCCAAGATTATTCAGTGGAGGGGGGAGGGGGGGGCTAACATCTAGCTTTTATTTGAAACTGAAAACTTAACAAACCGCTAAAAAATAATATGATATCATAACTTGGACAGTTTAGTGGGCACTATAAAAAACTCTGCATATACTTCATACAATTATAAATATATTAAAAGCTATTTCACTACTGCCAGAACCTTGCTTCTAATTCACGTGGTGATCTCGATGAAAACTCTTCTCTCGTAAGTGTTCAGTTGGGCAGTCTTCTCACTTTGAACGAGGGGGTGCAGTCTGATTGTTTCAGTTTTGGTAGGGAGGGATGGCATGTTTTTCATTTGTGCGGAGGGAAAGTAAATAACTTTTTTTGCTCATTTCTCAACTCCTCCTGATAATTATTGCATAGTCCCCAATTGCTTACACTGTACACTTTTTCCTGCACATACCATACCTTGTTTGGATATCATTCCCATAGCTCATTTCTTTGGTTTTCTCATTTGTTTAGAAATCAAAGCAAAGATTGTTCACAATATATCCTTTATTTTCCTGTGCATACCTTGTTTGGATATGTTGTCGGTAGGACATCAGTTCTCTTATGGCCAAGTACAGAGCAAACAGCTTTTCCCCGACCACATCTTGTTGCTCATCAGAACTCTGTTCGATACTCTGCTTCACAGACTCCATGAACAGCCTCACATCATTTGCCAGCTAAATCAAAAGAATACCCATATTACTCGTGACTGAAGAGTTTAAATTTTGTAATATGCCTATTTCCCCTGACGATATTCTTCGTAAATTGCTTTATTTAGTGAGTGGTGATTAATAGACCCATCGGCTTGGGCTAATGTTTTCCCATTTCAGACCACGTGTCACACTCTTGGGAATAAGATCCTTTGTTTCAGGTGCATCCATATTCATGCATCTTCTGATGTGTGACAGTCGAACAAAAGGATTAAATCCTAGGGAATGACGTGATCTGAAATGGGAAAACATTACGTCCAAGCCAATGAGGTCTATTGGTCAGGGGGAGAGGGCTGGAAAATTTTCTAAAAAATATGCCCAAAGAATTGTGGCCCTCCCCTAGGAAGCTGCATGGAATACTCGATTTTTTACCCCCCCTACCCCCTCCCCTCCCCTCCCCTCCCCCCATGTACACCAGCCGGTATCTTGACGGATGGACAACGTCCTATAACAATTATAGCAACACAATAAAATGCATGACACAAACCATGAGCTCCAGCTGACAGTAGGTCAGGGAAAAGTAGTTTACACCAACCCTAAAACGAGACAAGAACTAGTGAGGGTCAGACGTTAAATAAGCTGAAACTTTAATGAAAAAGAATTCATACGATAGATTTGGCTTGTTTGCATAAACTTACAGGTAAAAAACTTTGTTGTAGAATTTCAATGCCTTTAGGAAGTCTATCAGGACACATTCAGCAAGTCGTATCATACTCGATAACTTTGCATCGTAAGACTGTAAGAAAATCATCAAGAATGAAGAAGTGAAATGCACCGATGCACCATATAACATGGAATAAACCCATTGCATAATGACGTTTCATACCTCTAATACCACAATCCCTTTCGGGAGTTTCTTTTGTTTTCTTAATTATGACTATTGTCTTCGAATTCTCACAGTTTTAACATTTGAATATCAAAAGAAAGTTCGAAAAGGATTGTGGTATTAGAGGTATGAAATGTCATTGAGCTTCAGGTCTATAAACGCTACCTATAACGGTGAAGCACTTTAATAGCTGGTAATATTCAAACTTAATTCTGAAAGCTGATTGGCTCATCAGCGTGTTGTAATGGAGCTTTAAGCATGATTTTCATGCTGTAATGACATTATAGCACGACATACATTTTCACAATAGCCGCTACAGTACTTCTTTTTTCAATGTTGTGTATTAAGTTTGAATATCAAAAGGTTAGGCCTACGGCAAACGTCGTACTAACCGCGCACCGAACTCATTCAAAACAATGGATAATGAGGCGATATGTTTTGATGTAATTGAGATCGGTGCATGGAAAGTTCGACGTTTGTTCTAGGCCTAAGAGACTTCTAGTTCGTGTGCAAATACACGCCGCACTTGCTGGCTGCAGAACTCAAAATTCTTCATACAGCAATAGACTACGCCTCGTACTGTATTTGATTTCTCGTTCATTCTACAACCAGGGCGCGCGTCTGTTTGCCGATAAAGCACTCACATCAGTCTCTAAGGGTGCGGTAATACGAGCAATAAAATCGTGCAACTCGTCGCGCAACATTGTTGCGTTGCAAGTTACAGAGAGAATGTTGCTCGTATTATCACCCCTGCGCGCAACAAATTTTATTTATTGCAGAGAGTAGAAAGCGCTTCTACTTCATACAACACGCATAACAAAAATTAGGGTGTTTCTACTCTACGGAAGCTTCTAGGGGACATGCGAGATGCGAGTTGTTTAAAGTGCGAGATGCGAGTTGTTTAAAGTGCGAGATGCGAGTTGTTTAAAGTGTGAGATGCGAGTTGTTTAAAGTGCGAGAGGCGAGTTGTTTAAAGTGCGAGATGCGAGTTGTTTAAAGTGCGAGATGCGAGTTGTTTAAAGTGCGAGATGCGAGTTGTTTAAAGTGTGAGATGCGAGTTGTTTAAAGTGCGAGATGCGAGTTGATTAAATTGCGTATAACAGGAGCGATTTTCGAATTTTCGATTTTCTGACATGGAAAAGGATTGGAACAAAGTTAGGTGTGGGTTTTACTGTACGTTGAAGAAATTCATAAATTTGAATTTTTCAACCTGACTTAGTAGCCAGGACTTTTCTCTGTTTTCAAATGCAATGCTTAACTTTGTTCCAAACAATGCTCGCAAACAAGGCTTCATGGCCAAGGATTCCCCAAAAATATTGTAAACATAATGGAGTAACAGATAGGTAAAAACGATAAAGGGGAAACCAAGCAAGATATTAACAATTTATGAGAAAAAAACAGCTGGAATGCTAAAAAAAATAAAGAGCAAATGCATGTTGGCTATGGAGCCTCGTTTCCAAGCATAACCGGAAGGTATATTCGACAATCGCTCGCATCTCGCATTTTAATCAACTCGCATCTCGCACTTTAATCAACTCGCATCTCGCGCTTTAAACAACTCGCATCTCGCATTTTAAACAACTCGCATCTCGCATTTTAAACAACTTGCATCTCGCACTTTAAACAACTCGCATCTCGCATGTCCCCTAGGAGCTTCCGTACACTACTCTCTGCAATAAAAAAATTTGCGCGAAGGGTGGTAATACGAGCAGCATTTGCTCTGCAACTTGCAACGCAACAATGTTGCGCGACGAGTTGCACGATTTTATTGCTCGTATTACCGCACCTTAACTCTTAATAATTACAGCTGAGCCCGCAATACAATATTCCTTTTGTTTTAAAATCATCCAAGCGAGGCTATCGGGTCAAAACAATGCTTGTCATCTCATTTACATACAGCCGTAATAACTGCTATTGTGAATAACAAAGAGAGTCATCAAGGGACTCCTCAACCCATGTCCCAGCTTAAATTTGTTCTAATTCCTGTTTAAAAACCATAGTCCCAACTATGTTTTGCTCAACTCCATGCTCGTTTTTTTTAAAACTCCCATATCCAGAGCACGAAAAACCCAGCCAAAAAGGCAAATCCCGAGAAGGAAAGAAACATTTCTCGTTTTTAGCTTTCTTAGTTGCCATGTTGAGCCAAAACTGTTCCCTGGTGTTTCCTGCAACAGTTAAGTTGCATTTGGAAACATTACACGAACCATAGCGTGTTTAGCCATAGTTTACGTACCGATTCCTGAGGTTCATTCCACGCATGGATCTTATTATACCAGGTGGAAGCTGATTCCTAGAATAACATGAATATCAGATTGATATAATATCAAAAGAAAATTATGTACAATTATGTTATTTTCTCTTGAATATACACCTATTCCAAAACACGTTGTCGGTCGGCGATCTGAAATCTGTGACCGAAAGGAATTGTGCACTTCTAGCTTTTAATTCAAAATTGAAAGAAAGTGAATTATTTCCCAGTTTGTAGCTCACAGCAAGTAAATATACAAATATACAAACACCTATAAACGATAGATTTTGATTTTAAACCCTGAAAAAAGTGCTTTTCTAGCCTCCCATGATTCCTTTCGCTCAAATATTCCAGATCGTCGACCGACAACGTTTTTTGAAATAGGTGTATTCTATACTGTTGCGGAATTGAGACACAAAAAAATTGTCGAGTCGACTAGTTACGTTGAAAGCTTTCAATTTTAATGAAAATTCAGATGAAACACAACTGTGAATACCTTGATAACACTGGCAAGGGTTTGTGGCAGAGGATCGTGTTGGTCTTCTTGATAAACATCCATCTCACAGACAGCACGTAGACACCTATGACAATGTGAAGAATATTAATGCTAAAACCTGATAAACTGCATTGCGGTGTTTGGTTAGGAGATCTAAGAAAGCGCATAGATCAGGAAGGGAGGGAGGGAGGGAGGGAGGGAGGGAGGGAGGGAAGAAGACAAGAACGAAGGAGGAAAAAAGAAGCAAACGAAATGAACAAAAACAAGAAATGAATAAAACCATTCAGTTTCTCGGACCTGCGCAGTTTAGGAAGCGTACTTACTCCACAAGGTTGACGAGCCTTCCAAACCTCGCACTATCATTCGGTGGATACAAGTCGCGATGTTTGATCAGCAGCTGCAGGCAGTTATTGACGAATAACCGTAAGCTCTTCAGTAGACCCCGCTCCTGACAACCAACAAAGTATTTTACATATACTGATACAAGATATTTCAAAATATTCCGAAACAAACAAACAACCTGAACTTCTTTAAACATGCCTACACTTTGTAAACAAGCAAGAAATCCTGACAGTTATAACAGCTGTCAACAGCTGCCGAAGCTTGCACTTTCTACGAAAATCATTGTAGCACCTCTATTGAGCTCATGAAGGTCACGAGTGGGAAAGAAAACCACAAAATAGTTTCTTCCGTTTGGAGGACTAACCTCTCTTTCTGACAGTTTCCGAGGTTTCCAGTGTTTGCTGACATCCTGAGCCAGCAAGCAAAGCGTGTCGTATTGAATCGGATTCTCCCAGTGAAGCTGAGAAAGAAACCTCCATCGCCTGAAACAAGATGGAAGAATGCCAGGTGATATCATATCTGGATGTTGGTGATGCGACGGGACAAGATCAAAGTGATCTCACCCTCTGACATTAAGGTGCGGTAATACGAGCAACAAACAAAATCATGCAACTTGTCGCGCAACATTGCTGTGTTGCAAGTTGCAGAGCAAATGTTGCTCGTATTACCACCCTATTTTTCTACTCTCTGCAACAAAGAAAATTTGTTGCGTGCAGGGTGGTAATACGAGCAACGTTCGCTCTGCAACTTGCAACGCAACAATGTTGCGCGACAGGTTGCACGATTTTGTTGCTCGTATTATCGCACCTTTATAGACTTCAGAATGTGGCCTATAAAAAGTTTGGCTGGAAACAGTTTCGCTGTTTGATGATGCAATGTGACCATGAAACAACCAACGAGAGCACGGGTAATACAAAAACATACGAACATATTGCACTTACATGGTAGCCTCTTGCAGGGGTGTTAGGTCATTCTGTATGGCCAACTGATGTAGAATGAAGTGCGCATGCTCTGATAATCGACCTTCCCATTTCTGTTCTTCAGTCTTGCAAAACAAAACAACATTGGTATCATCAGTCTTAAAATAACTGAGGAGAAGGTGCTGCCTTTGTAATTACATCTGCAAATGGTTAGACCTTCACGTCTTCTCGGATAAGGACGTTAAACCGTAGGCCCCGTCTCTCCACACTATCTAACCCTGTATTGGAGGGACGTAAAAGAACCACTGAGGACGTAACAAAACCCTGGCAGTGACCACCCTCAGTGTCTGGCCTTTACTAACAATGGTGAATTGTACCTCGTGAGGGACCTCGAGTGCGTAGTACAACACCTGCCTGCAGGCAAATTCTCAAATACAAATAGCAGCCTAAACCATGATGTACGCTAAAGAAAACCCCCGCTGGGAAATGATACAAGGAAGTTATTGGATACTTTGACTGAAGGCACATCATTAGCGGGCCGACGGCATCACTCTATTAACCTTGCGTGTCAAGCTGAGTACAGCTAAAATCCCTTTGTCACCTGCCACGCTCCTTCAATGTTTGCTACAAATACATCATCCGTACAGACTTGATGGAATTTTAGCTATCTTTTGTTTGTGGTTTGGCAGTACACCGTTGGATATTCTGGAAATCCATAGAAAGCCGCTAGAAATACAGTAATCTGATTGGATGCCTACCTCTTTGACTTGGTCCAGGTCATAAGCAGCAAACTCATGCAGCAGAGCTCCATAGACGTCAGAGAAGGTTGGGTACATGGAAAGAACTTCTTGAGGGAGGTCAGGACGCTAAAGACAAAGGCAAAGCATGTAACACAGTCTGTTTGAATAAAGTTAATTTGCCTCTTTACACTCGCATCATATTTCTACATTATATCGTTCAACACGTGGTGGCCACAAGGGATAATAACGAGGAAAGGTGCAGTAATACGAGCAACAAAATCGTGCAACCTGTCGTGCAACATTGTTGCGTTGCAAGTTGCAGAGCAAATGTTGCTCGTATTACCACCCTAATTTTGGTTGCGCGACTATGTTGCACAAAGTAGAAGCTATTTCTACTCTCTGAAACAAAGAAAATTTGTTGCGCGAAGGGTGGTAATACGAGCAGCATTCGCTCTGCAACTTGCAACGCAACAATGTTGCGCAACGAGTTTCACGATTTTGTTGCTCGTATTACCGCACCTTAAGAATATTGACGCTCTTTTTTGCATAATTCTTCTGCTTGCTTGTACTATTTAGCAGTTTATTCGATTCACTTTTTCAATTAATGATATATTTTACAGATTTCGTCTTCGTCTGGCATTTCTATCTACGTTGGGCTCCCTGTGGTTGTGCAATCGTACTTACATTGCCTGATGACAAAGTTACTTTGACATGGCAATCCCCACTAACGCGGCACTTGGAAGACTTGGACTTCAGTTTGACCCATTCATCAATTCCATCAGTTGGAATATCCTTCAAATATACCCACAACACCAACGTCAGAACCATGTTTTATCCACACATGAGTTTACATGCGATCCATATTCCAATAACAGCAAACCCTTAGGGGGAGGGGGGGGGGGGGGGAAGATTATTTGGCGCAAGAATTTTTCTTTCGACTTACACAAAATGCAGAAATTTTTTTCCGAAGATAAGAGTTTCACGAAATTTTCTTATGGCTTGCAGGATATTTTTCCCTCACAGTCTTTACAAGCTTTTTCCCCTTTGGAATTTATCTTGGAAGAATTTCTTTTCATGTATTTGGCGCTGCAGGAAACTCCCCCCTCTTAAAATTCTAAAAGATCGTCCCTTACAGTAAAGCAATCAAGGGGGAGGGTCGGGGGGGTCGTGACCCCCCTGTCAAACTTGAGGTTCAATTGATTGTCTTATTCTTGATTCTAATTTTGCCACACTTTGAAAGGAAAGTTAGTGTTTGGACC
>WUCR03307769.1:0-12237 GCA_009858155.3 Phymanthus crucifer
GCCAAGTGTTAAAAATTAGTGGATATTAGTAAAAAGTGGTGGGGCTGCGGCCCTACCAGCCCCTCCCCCTCCGCGGTTCCTGACATTCGTTTGCAAATTTGTTTCCTTTTTTTCAATTTCCTTGTTAATTTCCTTTTCAGATGACTTTTAATACAACATATTCCACAATACATGACAAGCTGGGAAAGGAAAGAGGGCCAGGAGCTCAAATGAAACCACCATCAAGGAGAAAATTTGACATTTTGACTGGTATGTTTGGCCTTGATAGATCAGGAAATAATAAAAATTAGAATAAAATAACATGCATTTTTTACTTGATATATCATAGATTTATATATAAAAGGGACCATTAATTTTTTACCAGGGAGGGGGGGGGGCTGGGTGGGCTGTGCAAAACAATCTGGCCCCCTTCTTGGTTAGCATAAAAAAACATGGCCCCTCTCATAATTAATGAAGATGGATACATAGCTCCCCTATCTTGACTTGATTTCTTTGCCTGGCCCCCTTTTCAAGCCTGATCTATATTAATGCCCCCTCCCACTCCCTGGTAAAAAAATGAACGATCCCTAACATAAATGAGTAACATCTTATTTTCTCAGCTTTTTGCTTTACACCGTAAAGTAGTTTTCCAATGTCTTAAATTTGTGAATCATAAAAAAGGCAACTTGATCATGGAGTAACATCATGTTTATTATTGTAAGATATCATGATTTAATTTAAGTGTAAAAGGTTTTTGAGTTTTGGTTTTATTCTAGGTGAGCCATTACAATCATCTCTGCAAGAAGATTTTCATCTTACATCAAGAAATCGCATATTGCATAACATGCGACATGGCAAAGACTTTCAGCATTCTTTTACCTTGGGATAATTAATAATTATTATACTGTGTCTTAGATCCTTGAACATTTTTACAAAGGCCTCTTTTTTATTATTACTATGGATTTGAATAAAAAAAATTACAGAATACTTTGATACTTCTACTTTTCTTTTTCTTATATTTTCTATTTCTCTGCAACGCCCTCCCCACCCCTCCCCAGGATTAAAGATCAAGTATCCATGGCGCATTGCGGTCAACATGGAGGTAAACAAAATGGCGGACGGTAGCGAAAAAGAAAGTAAAGCAAGCGATCTTAGTGATACTGTCGCCCGGCAATCATGGCTAATGAAAAGAAGCAAGTATTCTAAAAAGTGGGATAAAAAGTGGTGTTGTTTGAAGAAAAACGAATTATACTATGGGAATTCTTCAGAGGCAAGCTTCTGATTGTACTTTCGTTTCATGTATAACTGAAATCTGACAGCTAAAGAAAGTCTGTCAGCTAAATTTTTATAAGCTTAGTTATCAAGCTTAAGCTTATGAATAAGCATAAGCTTTTAAATTCAACGTGCTTACGAGTTCATATGCTTTTTATTTTGTGTTTTTGTGTGGACAAACTTATGTCCAAATATGCTTATAATGTGCCTATCAATGTCCCGTGGGGAAGGGGTACCCTGGTAAGGAGTGGGGATTTTTAAGAACAAATTCCTTTATAAAATTCAAGTGCACCAGGGTGGAGAAGTAGTTTGATCAAATAAGTGAAAAAAAAAATAGAAGTATGAAGAAGAAATTGACAGCCAAATGACAAAATTTCGATCAAATTCTCAACCCAGCGGCACTTGGTTACAATCAAATCCCCACCCCTTGCCTGGGTACCTCCACCCCCACAGGACTTACATTGATAGGTGCATAATATCAAGTTGCATAATTTTTAACAGGAGATGACAAAAGTTCTCCAACTTGAAGGCTGTGAACTCTCAGAATGCGACATCGACAAAAAACAGTTTGCTTTCCGTATCAAACCAAAAAGTACCAGCAGACCTTACTATTTTCATTCAGAGACAGAACAAGAACAGCAAGATTGGATGCAGGCTATCTGTTTTGCAAAGGCATCTGGGAACATGGGAGATGGATCACAAGCTTGTGTAGTGCAATAGTACCTCAAACCCTCTCTTCCCTCATGGATTACTTGTAAATATGTCAATCACTGAGGATCACTTGTCAGCATGTATATTACAATCCCAACCCCCTAAAACACTTGTAAACATTCATAGAACAATAGCTCATGCTATCCTATCAGCGCATGGGTGGCGTAGCATGAGAGCACTCACCTCATTTTTTCCTCCCTCCATGAAAATCAACTTCTAAATTCCATAGCAATCTGGCATTGAACACATTGGCCATGAGCCTCTGACACGGGAGAAAGAGCAATCACTCCATGTGTAATTGACGTAAAATATAGTTTGCATTTGCACATACATCAAGAACAATTCTCCCACAAATTAGCAAACCTTACCTGTATCCTTGCCCAACCCCACCCCACCCTCATTGATCATTCTAGATTTACCTATACTTGATTTTTGTTATATTTGCACAGTTGTGCAGCTCCAAATCTTTATTTTTAGAGGTGAACTTAGCTGCTAGACAGATGTTTATAAATTTCTTGATGTACCATTCAATCTATTTATGCACAGATCACTCTTGGAAATTTGGGTGTTCTGATTGACTGTTTGTCAGCTAGTTTCTAGCCAAGTATGGACAAGATCAATCAAGTAGTCTAAAATGCCAAAATGTACATAGATTTATGTTGATTTGTACAGATGTATATTTAAATTGTAAATTATTTATTATATATCTGGCCATTATTGGGAAGTTTCACATTGATTTCAGTAGTGGATCCAGGGTTTGAGGAAGGAAGTTGTATCTTTGCAAATCTCAATACAGCTATGACAAACCATTCTTGCACATGTTTCAAAAAATCCACGGCATGACTGGATCTAGTTTAAGGATGTTTATCCAGACAGTATACCAGTAGTTTAGAGTGAGGCTGTGTGAACACCTTACTTTCTAAAACACTGAAATAGCTTTTGTAAGTGCCACTGTATCCCCTCAAATAGGTGCAGCATTAACAAATGATTTGCTTTAGCTGTTGTAAAAGAAACAGAAAGCATTCAAGGAAAGCAAGAGCTGTCAGGCTGATACTGTACAAGGAACTCGTGGTTGCTTGAATGCATCAAGGGAAAGTAGAGGGGTGGAAGGAAAGGGTAGATGATAGTTTCCTCTTCCTTAAGAGGATGTTTTTTTTTTGTTTTTTTTTTTTTATCTTAAATTCATAGCTCTTTTCGCTTTCGTTCTTTTCCGTTTCAAAACTTAAACATCCAATCCCAACCCCACTCCAGCCTACAGAAAAATTCGCTCAGCCAATCACAATGCGTGATAATGTCAACAACGTGCTCCAGGAACATTCGACGGGACGGAAAACGACGAGGTGTGATCTAAGTATTTATTGAGGTCGTACAGAAACAACGTTTATCGCTTAGATGGCTGCAGCACAAAGTTACTTTACTCAGGATGCCCCAAAAATCGCCGCGCAAAGTTTATTCGAAAAGTACGACAAGAACAAAAATGGCAGATTAAAAAGGGAGGAATTATTGGTGCTGATGAAAGAAGAGTTCGGCATGGACGAACAGAAAGCAGAAGCAGCTGCAATGCTTCTAGACCAAGACGGTAGTGGAATCGTTTCTTTCGATGAGTTTTTCCAATGGTTTAGCAGCGGTGAAAACCTTTTGAACATCAGAGATGAATCAAGATACCAATTGGTTAAAAAAGCAGTCGTTCTCTTTAAAAGATTCGACACCAACGGGAACGGAATCATCGAAAGAGACGAGCTCCAACATCTGATGCGATCCATAGGGTTTACACAGTCCTTAGATAGCGCCTTTGAACAACTGGATAAAGACAAGAACGGCAAAATATCTTTCCCTGAGTTCATTATATGGCTTAACTGGCTTCCAACTTCAAAATAAAGACAAAAGTAGCTTCCATCTAGTAGCGCCTACAGAGGATGGTAAGAATTAATTTTCTAGAATATTGCTAATTGATACATAAGTACATGTCCAAAGATTCGAAACTGTACGTCTTGTTATTTATTATACTTCTATATGTACAGTGGATCTATCTCTGACTAAATCTCAAGAAAAGTAACGTTATATGTATTTTTGCTGCTGAGGGAAGTAAAGTATTATTTTCGCTCGCATCAAGTGTACAAGCTCTGAAATATAACTTCGAGTACTCGTGGTGATGAAACCAACTTAAACGAGCACTTCATTGGCGGTAACTTATCCTAAAGTTCTTAAATTCAAGTCAAGCAGATTTATAAGTCTAAGCTTTATATTGGCACAGTGTTGATAAGCTTTGTAATCTTGATATAATTTTGCTATTTTCAAAGGCGTGGTACTCTACCTTGGAAGAAATCTACAAATGGCAGATGAGGAAGCTTCCCATCACCTGATGATTATTTAAAGAATAGACTAATCAAACATCTCGCCGGAGACATAATATTATTAGTTAAACCATGTTTGCATATTGTGATCTTGTTACAAAATGCTGATTTTATCTAGAAGTCATGAATAGTTTATCTATGCTTCCTTTTTTTGTAATTCTATTTGTTTCACAAGGCCTACCTGCAGGCATAGCATTATTTATCCATACCAAAATTACTTCGAAAACAGGTGTTTGAGGGTAAATGGAAGGTCTGTGTGTCATTGAAACAATATTCCTATCCCATATAGTGTGAATATATAGCCTTAATATAATATTCTTGTAATTCAATAATTATTAGATTCTTAATTATTGTAATTAATTTTTTGCAGTTCTGTTTTTATGTCCAGGAAAAAATATTATCTTAGATTTGCAAAGAATTTTAATAGTGGTAGATAGTCAATTGGATGTCTCAAGAATCTATTATATTTATAGTTTGGATAGATAAGAAAAATTAAAAAAGATCAAGCTATTTGTATTAAAAATTGCAACTTTAAACTATACTTGGCATATGTTTTAACTTATCTACACTGTTTAGCCAGGGACATACTCTTTCTACAGACTCCCCAAGAGCCACCATGCAGGCTGCCAGGTTGGGGGGTCAGAAATTTACATTGACTGGTGCATTAGAGGAAGGTAGTATAGAGCATTGCATGATGACACTAACAGTGGCTGCATAGGCCCCCCACTGTAACTCCACTGGAATTTGGGTAGGGGTGTTCTGCTAGGATCCTATGATGGTGACCCTGTGACAAATTTTGTGGGCCGCATAATTAACAAAGCACTATAAGGGACTGGTCATAAAGTACAGGGGGGGGGGTGGGCTGGAAATATTAAATATAGGTACGACTATTTTCCACTAGCCCACCCTCAAACTTTTGCACATAATCACATGACCCCCACCCACATTTTCAAGGAAAAAAAGTGGCCCACCCCTTAAGTGGTGCATGATATTTTCTAGCCCACCCCTGGCCCACTTGAGATTGCGCGATCTTTTGTTGAACTTTAAGAATACATCTATTCGAATTTACAGATACCAGTGAGCATAGTAAATCAAAAAATATGACTGTAAGGGGGACCCTCAAAGAAAATCGCGATTTGGATTCAATTCATCTTAAGACAGCTTGGGATACCTGTGCTAAAACACTGGCACAGCAAGCCCAAGCCGCCTTTTTCTGTGTGGCACTTGTGGTACAAGTTTTTCAGAATTACAGCTGTAAACCCACAGTTCGAGCAGCACATTCATATCAAACCATACTAATAATATAAGGTTGTCTTTTAACATATGAATGTTTTAAATCTTACCTCTTTTTCACGAAGGAGTTTTGTTCAACATTTTGAGCACGTTTTGTTCAGCAAGAAAACATGAATTAATGAGACTTTTTGATGCGTTGAAAAGCTTGAAGTTGGCTTTTGTGAATCAATGTTGTCATATTTAGCATATAACTGGTAATTTAGTTTCTTCTTCCGGTATTTTCGCAAAGAATTTTTGAAAATTCTCAAGCGCGCCAAAGTACGGTCCACTAGCGCCATGTGTGTCAAAGAATCTACTCACCGGGGAGGGGAGCAGTACTAGTTGTCTTGGCTAAGGCCTTACCCTCCCGTCCCAAGTTGCTAGATTTTGTCAACAACAAGAAAAGAGCAGTCGATGTAATACGAGAACACCAAGGAGTGTATCGCCATTTTTTGCTTACTTTAACCTTACAAATCTGGCTAAAATATGGCTTCTGCAAGGCCAGAAGAACGGCACTTCAAAGTAGCATTAACAATGACGAAATCCGATGATTCTTCGCCAGTTTTTTTCAAAGTTGATGGTGAAAGATTCAAAGACAGTCGAACACTGAAGCTCCAAGTTGATACAAACTATAAAGTTGGTCTTGAATTTAGACCTCCCATGGTTCTAAGGTAGGTGTTTCCTATGGTTTGTAATAGTGAACTCTCGAAATTATTTATATTACGCCTTGTATTTGCAAATGTTTCTCAAATGACCGCATCTAGATCTGTTTACCATCAGCAAAGCTTGAATTTATTATTTGTTCGCTATAATTTCATTACTTTGTGATTCGTGTCTATGCATCATAATTCAGAAGCAATATTTACTTATTTTCAATGCTTTGGGGCATACTCAAGATCCATATTCAGGAAAACGTTCTAAGGGAGAGTTTCGTGTTTATATTTTAGGAGCTAGCTACGAGCCTATTAATAATCTAATTTTCCTGTCACGAGACCTCTTGTATCACTTTCGATTATAAAGTTGTGTATGCCATTCCCTTTAGTAGTGCTCCTTGCTCTTGTGAGGGGTGGTAACATTCAAGCCACTCAATTTGAAATAAAACAAAAGAATTCTATTGCCAGAGAATATCAGTTATTTACGGCTGCATATAAATTGTATTGACCTGATAGCCTCACTTGGTTGATTCCAAAGCAAAAGGAATATTGTATATTGGAGGCTCGACTGTAATAACAGCTATTGGAAATATCTTTTTGTCCTTCAATATTGAGTTGCATTCTGGAGTTTCAAGGGGGTTATAAAAAATGCAGTGGTACAGCATAACCTTTCTGAAATAGATACATACCATAGCCTCCAAAATTTTTCTTTGCCTCCATACTTTCTCATATCCTTTCTACTTCCTACTTCCCCCCCCCTTTCATAACAACCCTAAAACAAACATTTTTGTTTCCCCCCTAATCATTTATCATCATCCATTTTAGTGATGCAGCTATCTCTGGTAGCTCTATTAAACCAGAAATAAAAAAGAATGATGAAAGCTGCACGACCTATGACTGCACACTTTCCACCCATGGTATGTTATCCTCTAAGAGTAAAGACCGCTCCTACATGGTTCTCTGCCTGAAGTTCACAGACATGCATGAAATGACGATACAGATTCAGACCAAGATGTATTCACAGAAGGACAAGAATCATGTCATGTGGGGCTCCTGTCTAAAGTCTTTAGATTTTGAGTGCAAGATGAAAGATGGCCAGAATTTTGTTGACGTGCTGAAAACTAATTTCAGATGAACTATCAGAACATTCCTAGGATCAGATTAATCTTTAAAAATTTTAGGTAGATTGATTTGTAAAATTTTCATCAACAATAATAGAGCACATTCTATATGTTATCTGTGAAACAATAAGCCATGTAGTATACCAGTACACCTAATTGAAAAATCATCGTCATTTCTTTAAAAGGTCAATTCATCGAAGCAGAGACCAAAAGGTATTCTGGGTAATCAAAGGGAATATTGCAGCTCTTGAAATTCATTCAAGTTACCAAACAAAGCATTTTTTCACTTCCCAACTGCAAACATTCTCCCAATGACTAGAAAATCACTTACCCAGGACACTTTTCGGTCTTAGCTTTGTTGATTCGACCTTTTTAACCCAGCGTCAACAATTTTTCAAATAGGTGTATGTTTTGTTCCCATTGTTCATGAGCTGACTGGTAAAACCCAATAATACCATCAAGCAAATGGTACAACATACTTTTTCCTGGATATTTGTTGTCTACTACATAGCAGTGAAGAAGTGTCCACAAATTGTTGGAGACTACTGCCCACATCATATGCTGAACTTCACAAATTAACATGATATGAAACAGGTTTGTTTGATCAAATTTAATATAAAACTCATCAGACAACTGCAAGAATACATGTCAGATAACTTTTATTAAAATTTTACCAACTCTAACAAAACTAGATTGAGTGTTAATTAAATTATCATCCTACCAAGTGTGAAAAATGTTTTATTAAAGTTCTGCCATGAGCTATCTAGTCTTTAAACCTAAATAATTCATCTTTGTAGCTCTACTTCATTCTTCATTCTAGTTTCTAAATTAATTATTGTAATTGTCTTGTTGGGAAAACATCACGAGTTGATTTTCATAAAGAATTGCTTCCCTATGTCTTTTCTTCCCCAAAACAAAGGTATGCTTTTCAGTTGAGCTTGGAACGGTTACAGGTTTCCCAATAGCATATATGGAGTTTCATAGACATGTTGTATGAAAAAATTATTGCTTTCAAGGTGAATAAATGAAGTCGTGGTGGAAGTCAACTTGCACATTTCAAATTCCCATCACAACTTTGAAAATTCGCCTTGACAACATTATTTTTTTCCCACAAAAACGTAACTCAAACTATCGAGAAAACTATAACCGTTCCAAGATCAACTAAAAGTGCTGTAACTGTCTCTTGAAACACACACTGTGTTAGTTACTACTGACAGTCCTAAACATTTTATTTTAAAATAAATTATTCTAAATAAATTACGGTATGTTATATTATCAATTATATTATCTGACCAATAAGTCTAACTATTAGTTAAACTATTAAATCTTATCCTTTTTTTACTTTACTGATAAAATTTACATGTACATGTAAATTACTTTTTCAATCAAATTTTAATCAGGTATGAATCAATGAAAGTTTTTATAAATTCTATCACTGAATACAAAGATATAAATACATGCTCTTAATTAAACTAATTTAAATCTAATATATCTTAAGATATATTAATAAATTCCCAATTTGGCACAGTGGTTTACCACTTGCCTCATCATCACCAATACCAATACCATGGTTTGAGTTTGAGCCCCAGCTCAAGTCGACTTGTGTGAGAGTATTTGTTTGATGTGTTGTTCTCTCCTTAGCACAAGAGGTTCTCTCCATTTTCTCTGGATTTCGTCCTTCTGTAAAAGGCAACATCTGAGGACTTTGTGTGTTGTATGAACAGAATAAATATATCGTGGTAATAGTGTGTGTGAAAGACAGGGCCAAATCGGAAACCAGTATGAACATACTTAATTTGTATCTCACTACAAACAGAATTATAATATTATTTCTAGAATAAAATTATTTATTAAATGTACTAAATAAGTTATTTTAGGGACTTTAGATGTCAGAAATTAGCAGGGGGGGGGGGGGTGGAAACTGGGAGGAGGGTCATCACTTTGGAAGACTTAAAAAGGGAGGGTCACTAAAATAGACCACCAAAAAGGAGAGGCATGAAAAAGAAGACACTGTGACATCAGGGTAGGGTCAATATATTTTGATCCTTTACTTCGAGAGGGTCATTAAATTTTTGTCACTTCATTTCAAAATTCCACCCCCCCTCCCACTGCTAATTACTGACAAATCCCTTAGTTATAAATAATGAAGCTAACTGTTGAAGGCCGCTCGCATTATATATGACATGCGAAATTCAACATCTAACTTGGGCTATGGCTCTAGTGCTTGCATTGAACCTGAAAATTAATAATACTTTTAGCTTTCCATTATCAGGCAATGACTACTTGAGTGTACAATCTTCAATCATAACAATTATTTTTTTGTGCAAATCAATCAATGCTTTCCACCAAAACCAACTTTGTCCAGTGAAGGTGCTTTTACACAAGCAACATTTTTTTAAAATCTTATCCGCAATTTCAATGGCAATTTTGTGAATTTGTTCAATGGCACAAGTTTTTTTTACGTGGGCCAAGAGTTGTTTTAGAAATCTAAATTTACCAACTTACACGTTACTGTATGACCAACACATATCAACATCTTTTACACCAAATCTAAATACCGTACTAGCCAATAAGTATGAACTGCTTGCGTGCTGCTTTTAAAGAATGAATTGATAAACTGTACATGCCACTGATGGGGTACTGACAACTTAAGGCCTTAAATCGTCAACCAGACACTGTATAATGTATTTTAGACATCAGGGACTTGCATCTTGACCTTTAAGGGTTCGTACTTGACCCTTGGCACCTTCTTCTTATACCTCCAGTACATCAGATTGCATTCTTTTCTGTAGCAAACAAGAAGTGAGATCACCATGGCAACAGTAAGAATTCCAAATGCAATCATCAGTCTGTGCGAGTATGGCATATCAAGAGTATCTCCAGGTAGGCCTTTACCATGATGTGGTGGCCCAAGAAAGGGCGTCACTGAGATGGAATACACCCACATATCATTTAGTAATCCCTCTAATCTATCCTTGTCTTGACCTATGCCACCAAAAATCCAAAGGTCACCTCCCTGTCTGAATGTTATGGAATCCTCTCTTGGCCCAGGCATGTTTTGGGGATCTGAAAATCTTTTTTTGCCATAGACGGCTTTCTCATTTTTCTTCGATGGCCCACTCACCCAGGTCCAGTGGGAAGATGATGTGTTGAAAATCCAGAGATCAGACAACAGACCTGTAGCAGATGCATCTGGGGTGTTGGCATCACAGCCATGGCCTCCAAACAACCAAAGATGCCCCTCACTATCAACCCAAGACAATGCCTCTTCTCTACAACCAGGCATTGTCAAGTTCCCTGAAACACCCTGTTGACCATACACTCCTTTCTGCCAGGGTACTTGGCCTCCTTTAACAAACTCCCATGTACCTTGTGAAGGCTTGTACATCCAGAGATCTGACATAAAGCCTATAACGCTATTTCCTCCGAACAAGTAGAGTTGGTCAGGATGCTGCAACCAACTGGAAGATCCAAACCTTGCTTTTGGTGTTGTGGTGTTCTGCTGTGGTTTAATCTCAGTCCAATTCATGGTTTGAAAATTAAACTGCCACATATCGTCAAGGTCTTTACTGCCGAAAACCCCTCCATACACCCACAAGGCTCCCTGTGTATTATCACACCAGTAAGCACTCTTCTCCCGTGCTGGAGGGGAAATCTGCTCCAAAACTTTCCAACTCTTTGAACTCATGTTCAAGACCCATGTCTTAAAGTTTGGGCTTTGTTTGCGGGTCACAACTCCTCCAAATATGACTGCAACATCCTTGTGGCTGCATGATACACAATCCACACAAGGTGAAGGCCAGGATTGGTTGGAAGAAGCTCCCATTTTGTCAAGTAATGCCCATTTCTTCTTTGAAGGATTAAAGACCCAAAGCTCATCAAGTGACTTTTTAGTCTTGGGTTTGTCTACTCCATATCCTTTGCCACCAAACATCCACACTCTGCTGTGTCCATCTGTCCAGGCTGTCATGCCATGCCGTGCTCCAGGAAATGGACTGACATCTGTTTTCTTTACTTTTACCAAGCTGGGGGAATTTGCAGTACTGCTCCCACTGATCCAAAGCCAGCAGCCTAAAAAGGAAAGGAAAAAAGATACAGTAGCTGCTGAACATAAAATTTATGGAAATATTATGATAATTGATAAACCCTTTGTTATTTGTGCCTCATCCTAGACTCCTTGCAATTTTTTTTGCAACATAACTTGGCTTACAACTTGAATAATAAAATTAATCAGTTCATTTTTTTCCGGCAAGCCTCCAATAACACACCTACTGTGCTCTTCAGTTGAGCTTGGAATGGCTAAAGTTTTATCAATAAGTTTTCATGGGAAAAAATGATGTTGTCAAAGGCAAATAACTGAAGTTGCGGTGGAAGTCCACATGCATATTTCAGACTTCCACAGCCTAGTTTTTTTCAAATTTCCAAAGCAACTTCAAATATTGGCCTTGACAACATCACTTTTTCTCGTGAATACTTTAGCTGTCCCAAGCTCAACGGAAAAGCAATATCAATGTCAGCCCCTGAGCGGGGGAGTAAGCAGATAAAGGCCCATGGGTGAAATCAACATTATATTTTATAAATGATTAATGTCAAATTTCTCTGGGTTTAATTTCCCCTCCATATTCATGTGCCCTGAGGCTAGATACAAAACTACATTTTACAATAACTTACGAATTTCTTGCGCTTTGATTGGTTGATTTTTATCATCAATAAGCGAACAGATGGATAAATGGTGTCAGTAAGGGCGTGCGCTCATTCCGTTGGTTGTTTTGATCATTCGAACACGAGACACAAGACATTTTACCTGTTTTTTCTTTGGTTTTGTTATTGTAAAAAACAAATTGACAGCAGATTTTTATGTGTCTGTCCTCTTAT